>CM066324.1:118582000-118707000 GCA_033807775.1 Saussurea involucrata
ACTTTTCATGTGTGTTATCTTCGGAAATGCTTAGCCGAAGAACAAGATGTGATCCCACTTACTGATGTTAGGGTGGATGAAGGGAGCCGATGTGTAGAAGAACCGGAGGCAATCTTGGAAAGGTTAGTTAAGAGATTACGAAGTGGTAAAGAGGTGTCTATGTTAAAAGTACAATGGAAACACCATCGAGGTGCTAACGTGACGTTAGAAACGGAGGAAGAAATGAGGAATAGATATCCCCATTTGTTTGTTTAGCTTTGATTTCGGGGACGAAATCATTTTCAAGTTGGGGAGTATTGTAACATCTCGAATTTCCGTTGTATTTTTGTAAATTACAAGTATTAACTTGGGGTTAAGTTTGTATTTGTTTAAAGTTAATGTTTGAAGTCGAATCTCAACTTGAGGGTTTATTATGTCATTTCTTTAAAGTTAGTGGTGTAATTGGTAAGTTGAGTTATGACTCAGCAGTGTTTAAGTAAGAGGTGTCACACAATTAGTCTTAAGTGACTAATTGTTTGTGTGGACACTCAGTAAGCAGAAAGAGAGAGAGATCGAGAGTGAAAGACAAAACGAACGAGAAGAAGCAGAAGAAAGAAAAGCTGTTTTTGAGAATTGTGGTAAGGAATTTATTATTAGTATTATGATTCATTCTGTTGTTTAGTAACTAAACATAACTATTTGTTTAGAACTGTTCTGGAAAGCTTTAATTGGAATTTTGAAGAACTGTAAAGTGTTCAGAACCATTCAGGTGAGTTTATTCACTTCTTCTTAAAATTAGCCATTGAAATTGATATAAATATGTTCTAAACTATGTCTGAATGATTTGGTATGAATTAATTGGAAAGTAGTAGGCTTATTCAGAAGTTTTTGTGAACTCGCTTAATGATGAAAAGGATGAACAGTGCTCGCGAAATGTTCACTTTGCGCAAGCCACTGTGGCGCAAAGTGAGTATCTCGCAAGCCACTGTTGCGAGAAGTGAGTTGTAATAACCAGGTATTTTATCTAAATATTAAATTTGGAATTTTATAAGTTGTTATATTAGTATTTTATGGAGTTAGGAGTTAAGGGGTAAGTTTTATTTTTATAATAAAAGTTAGGGGTATGTTTTGGCAAGTGAAACAAGTTTAGGGTTTATTGGTAATTAAATTGACACCTCATTGACCCAAACCGACTTTCTTCTTCTAATAGGATGAGGTGTCCTATTTTTGAATGTAATATCTTAAAATCCTAGAGTGTATGTGTGTGTAGTACGATTTGGAGAGAGAAAGAAAGAGAGATCGAGATCTCAAGAAGAAGAAGAAATTCAAGTGGTTGTTGCTTGATCACTACTGAAATTGCTAGTTAACAATTGAGAATCTAAGGTAATAATCCTTGCAAACCCTTCCTTTTATGTATGTTAATTCCTAAAGTTTTGCTATGAGTTTTAGAAATGGGTTTTGGTGATTTTAGATAGATATGATAATTTTGGGTTTGGAATAGTGTTCTAATGGTAGTATAAAGCTTATATGCAAAGTTACATAATCATACATAGCTTAAAAGTACAAATTCTGGGTTTTAGGATGAAACAGTGAACTGTGATATTCATCGAAGTCGCAATAGAGGACTGCGACATTCAACGAAGTCGCAATGGTCGATTGCGACTTGGGCTTGAAGTCGCAATGGTCGATTGCGACTTGGATTGGAATCGCAGTAGTTGATTGCGATTTGAGTTTGGAATCGCAATAGTGGGTTGCGACTCCAGGGTGGAATCGCAATGGAGGGTTGCGACTCCAGGGTGGAATCGCAATAGGGGGTTGCGACTTCAAGATGAAATCGCAATAGGAGATTGCGATTTGGGTACTGTTCATCACGGTTGCGACTTGTACTGTTCATTGCGATTTCATGTCTTTTTGGGTTGCGACTTGGGTTGAGGATTTCGTGAGTTTAGTGTTAAGAGAAATATTTGGTATTTTGTGATTTCAGATTCGGTGAAGGGGAGACTTACGTGAATTACCTTGAAAGAGTTTTTGTAATAACGCACGAGGTGAGTTTTTATTTGAAATGTTTTCAAATGGAATACATATATGTGATTTAATGTAATATGGTGCATATAGTGTTTATATGAATATCACATTATATGAGTACTAGTTGGCCGGGCTTAGGACCGGTGAAAGTTGGCTGTACAAAGGGACAGTGGTGTTGGCTGTATTTAGTACAGCGGTGTAAATTAATTAATTGGCTTGCTACCAATTAATATGGCCAAGGAAAAGAAAAGAGATAGAGATGGAAAGATACATGATGCATGAGTCATATTTGGTATTCTTACGTGAATTATGTGCAAATGTTTTCTTTAACTAACAGGGGTTTTTCTCACTAGACCTCAAGGTCTAACCCTCATTTTTGTTTTAAAATATGTATTCCAGGTCAAGGAGCAAACAAAAGGCTATGATAGAATGACTCATGTTTAGCTTTTGTGGATGTTGAATGATTATGAAGATTTCAGTTATAATTAGTAGTTGTTATGTATTTTACTTTATTCGAAAAAGTTTGTACTGAAAGACCTAATTGTAGAATTTAAGGGACCGTATTTGGATTATAATATGTTATTTTGTGGTGAATTATATGAAACTTGTATGTTGGGATTAAGGGACGTTACAATATCTCGCAAGCCACTGTTGTGAGAAGTAGAGTATCTCGCTACTGTGGGTTGCGAGAAGTGGAGTATTTCGTAACAGTTGGTTGCGCAATTCTCTCTATGTGACAAAACCGATTCACTTAAGCCAGTTTTGATTTGTAATTCCCATTTCCAATGGAAGATCGGAGATTTCCATTTTTATAGGGAAGATCATAGATTTCTCAATTGTGAAAGGAAGATTAGAGATAGGCATAAAGTAATTTGTAATCTCTACTTCTGGATTAAGAAATAGGCAGGTTTTGACTTGTAATTTCTTGAATAAGAGTATTAACCTTGAATATGGGATTATTCGTGGTAAACTCTTGGTAGTAATATTATGGCTAGATGAATTAGTCATAAGTATGGGAGTGGGGTAGATTCCCAGTAGTGAAAGGAGTTGTTGTACGGTAAGATGGGTGGAAACAGGTTTGACTTATCTGTTGATATTTTAATTGTTAATTTTAATTTGATTTGAGTATCCTAATGTTTCAAGTTGGATTTTCTTACAAGGTACAAGCTCCAGGAAGTAAGCAGGGATGTGTGATGAGGACTTTTGGAAAGATTCAAACTTAGAGATGACGGAGGATCTAGCTATTCTTTTCATGTTTTAGGACAAAGGACTAGATAACTTAGTTAATCTGATTATGATGTATGATTAGATTAATATGTTATTTGAGTTAGATGCGTTGTATATAAAACCTTTACAATTGATCCTCATGTTATCAAAGTTTGAAGTTTTATGATCATAACTTGTGTATTATTCAAGGTTTAAATTGGCCCTGTTTTTAGGGTGTTACAATAAGCTTGAAGAAAAAGCAACGACATTGAAAAGTGAAAATGTTGAGTCGAAAGAAACCATCTGTTTGGAAAAAAATATTTAAAAGATCAGAAGATTCGTTTAGAAAAGATTTTAGAATCTGAAAGAAATGATTTTAAAAGAAAAAATTTCTCTTGTGAAACTAAAAATATAAAACTTTCAAAACAAATTTCAGATTTTGAGAAAGTTCTGATCATTGACAGAGATAACTTTGAGAAAGAGAGATATGAGTTTGAAACTAAGAGAAAACCATTTCAAGCAAAAAGTAAGAGAAATGGTTGCTCGATCTATTTGATCATTGACAGAGATAACTTTGAGAAAGAGATATCTGAGTTTGAAACTAAGAGAAAACCATTTCATCATTTTCACTTTTCAATGTCGTTGCTTTTTCTTCAAGCTTATTGTAACACCCTAAAACAGGGCTAATTTAAACTTTAAATTTTCACAAGTTATGATCATAAAACTTCAAACTTGGATAACCTGAGGATCAATTGTAAAGGTTTTATATACAACGCATCTAACTCAAATAACCTATTAATCTAATCATACATCATAATCAGATTAACTAAGTTATCTAGTCCTTTGTCCCAAAACATCAAAAGAATAGCTAGATCCTCCGTCATCTCTAAGTTTGAATCTTTCCAAAAGTCCTCATCACACATCCCTGCTTACTTCCTGGAGCTTGTACCTGGTAAAAAAATTCAACTTGAAACATTAGGCTTTAGCCTAGTGAGAGTATTCAAATCAAATTAACAATTAACAGTTAAAATATCAACAGATAAGTCAAACCTGTTTCCACCCATCTTACCGTACAACAACTCCTTTCACTACTGGGAATCTACCCACTCCCATACTTATGACTAATTCATCTAGCCATAATATTACTACCAAGAGTTTACCACGAATAATCCCATATTCAAGGTTAATACTCTTATTCAAGAAATTACAAGTCAAAACCTGCCTATTTCTTAATCCAGAAGTAGAGATTACAAATTACTTTATGCCTATCTCTAATCTTCCTTTCACAATTGGGAAATCTCTGATCTTCCCTATAAAAATGGAAATCTCCGATCTTCCATTCGAAATGGGAATTACAAATCAAAATCTTCCTATTCCACATTTCATGTCCTCCCTACCTCAGAATCAATGGTCCCATGGGATTAATATATCGCGATACACAACCGGGACCCCCAATGATTCAAGGTACACTCAATCACTAAAAATTACATCCCTTTGGTCAATGGCTAGTAATCGGTTCCCATTATACCGTACTAAGGTGCCCCCGATGACCGGATGCCTATTTTTAGCAACCACGACATAATACATAAGTATTATAACTCTTACTATGGTATGTGCATAACATACAATATTTTACATCTCAAACATATTATATATATATATATATATATATATATATATTCTTAACTATCCCCTCTTTGCAATTTAGCATGGGGATCAACATAGCATAACTCATAGTCATCTATTTGGACTCATTACTGATTAAGACAAGTCCTTACAACTATCGACAAATTATAAGAATCAGTTTTGTCACAGAGAGAGAATTGCACAACCCACTGTCACGAAATACTCCACTTCTCGCAACCCACAGTAGCGAGATACTCTACTTCTCGCAACAGTGGCTTGTGAGATATTCACTTCTCGCAACAATGGCTTGCGAGATACTCACTTCTCGCAACAGTGGCTTGCGCAAAGTGAACATTTTGCGAGCACTGTTCATCGTCTTCATCATTAAGCCAGTTCACAAAAACTTCTGAATAAGCCTACTACTTTCCAATTAATTCATACCAAATCATTCAGACATAGTTTAGAACATATCTATATCAATTTCAATGGCTAATTTTAAGAAGAAGTGAATAAACTCACCTAAATGCATCTGAACACTTTAAAGTTCTTCAAAATTCCAATTAAAGCTTTCCAGAACAGTTCTAAACAAATAATTATGTTTAGTTACTAAACAACCGAAGGAATCATAATACTAATCATAAATTCCTTACCACAATTCTCAAAAACAGCTTTTCTTTCTTCTGCTTCTTCTCGTTCTTTTTGTCTTTCACTCTCGATCTCTCTCTCTTTCTGCTTACTGAGTGTCCACACACATAATTAGTCACTTAAGACTAATTGTGTGACACCTCTTTCTTAAACACTGCTGAGTCATAACTCAACTTACCAATTACACCACTAACTTTAAAGAAATGACATAATAAACCCTCAAGTTGAGATTCCACTTCAAACATTAACTTTAAACAAATACAAACTTAATCCCAAGTTAATACTTGTAATTTACAAAAATACAACGGAAATTCGAGATGTTACACTTATTCATCTGAGCAAAAAAACATGATTTTTCAAGAATCTGAGCAGCTTCAAGATTTGAAATTTTACCTTTCAGATCAGCATTTTCTCTTTCACAAGTTGTTGCTTTCTCTTGAAGCTTCTTCATATCATCGTGAAGAGTTGAATTCTCCTTCTCTTTTGTGGCTTCAATATTTGCAATTTTGCCACTCAAATCATTTATTTCAGATTCAAGAGAAGAGACTTTAGCTTCCAATTTAGATTTCTCAGAATTAAGCTTTGTATTTCTATCTCCACTATCATTAAAAATCATAAGTATTTAGACCGCAAATTATCAAGACGCTTCATCTCATTTTTAGCTTCAAAAAGAGTCCATTTTCTCTCTGGGTCATGTGCATCATTCATCTTGATAGAATCCTGAAAATTTCAAATACAAAAAGTCAGAAATAGAATATGGAAATAAAACCAAAAATGCTACCTAATAGAGTGATCGTCAAGAGAAACTTCGCTTAGAAGTTGAATTATGTGCATACTCAAAAAATATAAAATCAGAGAAACACAATTAAAGTCAGAAAATATTTTCAAAAATATTGAAAAACAAATTGTAAATTTGTCTTCCAAAAATTAATTCTGAAAAATTTACACAAAAATATTGAACTTTAATTGGCAAACCTGCAAAACAAGAGAACAATATATCAGTTACGAATAAAAGCAGGTAAAATAACAAAAAATGACACTAAGATGACTAAAATATGAAAAATACAAAGTATAAGGACTAAAAATAACAAATACTAAAAGGACTAAAAATGACACAACTAGAAACTTAAACTCTAGGGACTAAAAAGAGTAAAAACCTTAAAGATATAACTACAAGAAACAAAACTGTAAAAACATAAAACCTAAAACTGTAAAAATCCAAAACTAACAACTATAGGGACTAAAATTGTTAGAAAATTTAACGGACACTTAACAACTTTCGTTAACACTATTCATTGTCATCATCCTCAACGTATTGCTTCGATTTCAGCTTCTGTTTTCTGCAAAAACTCACTACCAAAATCGAACTCTTTTTGCAGTATTTATTTCAATACTTTAAAGGCATTGGATACTCATCCACCTCAAAGGCATACATAATTTATTTCAAGACTTCAAGAACTGTGATTGAGAGCATCAATGTCAAATTTGATCGATGAGATGGAGGAAATGGCTTCTGAGCAAAGTAGTACATAACCCACAATTACCGGAGTTCTAGCGTCTGGACAAATCAGTCCAGATTCTACTAAATCTGACAAAGATCAAACTTCCACTTCTAACTCTCAACTTAATGAACTTGATCAACTGTTTGAGAATTTTTATGATGAGTTCTTTGGTAGTTATAATTAATCTTCTAATGTTTCTGTCAGGAATCAAGTTGCTCAAAATGTTGTACAAGCTACCATGTCAGGTCCTTCAATGGAACAAACATCAACTGATGCTGACACAAGGACTTTTGAGTCTTCAAGAAATCCTCAAGTCATGAATTCTACACAAGCAACACATCCAGAATCTTTTAATGGTGTTTCTTTAACCAATGTTGCTTCAAACGTCAATGCTTAGAGTACTAACAACGCACCTAAGGTACCTGTTGACGAAGTTCATGAGGCAATGCCAATTGTTATATCAGATAAACAATCAAGGTCTCAACTGGAACCAACATTGACAATTAAACTAACCATTGAAAAAGACAATTCATTAGTTGATCCCAATCAAGACACAATTTCCCCACATCCGCACTCGAAAAAGTGGACGCACAGTCATCCGTTACATCAATTAATAGGAGAAGTGTCTGATCCGGTGAAAACAAGATCAGCAATGCCAATGAAGTTCTGTCCGCGCTTTTCTTGAGTCAAGTTGAGCCAACCACAGTCCAACAAGACTTGGAGGATCCAGATTGGATAATTGCTATGCAAGAAGAGCTAAATTAGTTTGATGCATTGAAAGTGTGGCGACTAGTACCTCGGCCCACAAGGAAAACTATCATCGGCACCACGTGGGTCCTTAAAAACAAGAAAGATGAAAACGGAATAGTCGTGAGAAACAGAGCACGACTAGTAGCAAAAGGTTACCGACAACAAGAGGGTATAGATTACGATGAGGCATACGCTCTGGTTGCTCGCTTAGAAGCAATTCAGATGTTCTTAGCATTTGCAGCTTACAAGAACTTCACCATTTATCAAATGGACGTGAATACTGTATTCTTGAACAGCGTTTTGAAAGAAGGAGTGTATGTATCTCAACCAGAAGGCTTTGTGGACAAAGATAAACTAGATCATGTTTACATCCTTGACAAAGCTCTCTTTATGGACTGAAGCAAGCCCCTCGAGCATGGTATGAGGTTCTATCCACTTTTCTACTAAAATCCGACTTTGAAAAGGTAAAATCGACACGATTATATTCACTAAACATGAACAAGGTGGTATTTTTCTCGTTCAAATTTACGTTGATGATATAATTTTTGGTTTGACTAATCCTTCAATATGTACCTGGTTTTCTAACCTTATGGTGACCAAATTCCAGATGAGTATGATGGGAGAGATTAATTTTTTTATTGGTCTACAAGTCAAGCAATTCTCAACAAAAATTTTCATTAATAAGTCGAAGTAGGTGTTTGATATCTTAAAGAAATTCAAGATGGAGAACTATACAACGATTGGAACTCCAATGGCACCAGGTTCCAATATCAGTCCGGATCCTGATGGTAAGGATGTAGATCTTAGAACGTATAGAGGTATGATCGGGTCTTTAATGTATTTAACTGCGAGTCGACCAAATATTATGTTTGCGACGTGTCTTTGTGCGAGATTTCAAGCTAAACCAAAGGAATTGCACCTTGGAGCCGTCAAGCGCATCTTTTGATATTTGAAAGGCACACCATATCTTGGTCTGTGGTATCCCAAGGGGACATGATACGAACTCACTGCGTATTCAGATGCTGACCACGGAGGAAGCCCGCTGGACAGGACGAGTAATTTCGGTCATATACAGTTTTTGGGAGACAAACTTGTGAGTTGGGCATCTAAGAAGCAGAACTACGTGTCAACATTAACGGCGGAGGATGAGTATGTAGCCACGACCAATTGTTGCTCACAAATCCTGTGGATGAAAACCCAACTTGTGGATTACGACTTCAAATATGAGAAGATCCCAATTTACTGTGACAGTAAGAGCGCGATTGCAATTTCGGCTAATCATGTCCAACACACCAAGACAAAACACATCGACATCAGATATCATTTTATTAAAGATCACGTTGAGAAAGATACAATTGAACTTTACTTCATCACAACTGAATATCAACTTGTTGATTTATTCACAAAAGTTTTGGATGAAAAACGTTTTTATTTCTTAGTATCCAAGCTTGACATGTTGAAAATGAAAGTTTAAATTTCCTTATATTTATCATTTAATAGATGGAAAATTTTCAATTAGATATTTTATCTAGATTGATACACTTAAATTTTCATCATATTATATTTAAATATATGTTATTTAAATGCTTATGATTCAGTTGTTATTCAAATGTTTGTTCAATTTGTTATTTTTCTTTCTTTCATGTCTTTACTTGTGATTCAATAAGATACCTATTTCTGCATGAGGTGTGTTCATGTTCTCAGGGGGAATTATTAGAACTTATATGCATAAGTCAAGGGGGAGTATGCACAACTGTAAGGTTTGTGAGTGTTGATGACATGAGAGGTACACATGAAGACAACAAGGTTAGTATTCTTATTTGTTTTTGAAAAAACTTGAATGATGTAAAATTATTTTACAAATCTATGCATCATTTAAGGGGGAGTGAAAATCTTTGTTTTCAAACCTTGAGAGCTTAATCAATTAAAAGTTGTACATCTTTTAATGTGATAAATTTTTTGGTATTCTTGAAAAATCTTTTGAAAATGTCTAAGTGTTGGTGTTTGTAACGTCCAAAAAATTACAAGGAATTTAAAAATTTTAAAGTAACATTTCATTAATAAAAACTCATTTAATAATTCAATCATTCCATTTGCAAACTCATAATTAATATTCTCACGAACAATAAACAGCGGAATAAATGTCTAAAATTAAAATCATAAAGTAATCAACTCTTCCCACGCGCCAGTGTGTACTCGTCACGCCTTGGAGCCACTCGTACCTGAAATCACAATTTTATTGGGAAAGGGTAAGCGCGAAGCTTAGTGAATTCAGACACCATAAATAACACAGTTACTTCCACACCACCTCTAAACAGATAATTGCACATAAACAGCATACAAGTCTACGAACAAATCATAAACATGCATACCTACACCATCCCACCCAAAGGCATAAGCTGGTCCACCCGACCACACAATAACCGTGCAAGCATTACCCGGCTCCCCCGGGTTCCTACGCCACCCGCGTATATAAACCTCGGCCCCGCCGAGTCACTACGCCACCCGCGTATATAAACCTCGGCCCCACCGAACTCCTACGCCACCCGCGTAGTCATAACAATAAAGGTCCGACTAGACGCCCCACTATTTAGTCCCGCATCACAAACAATTAAAACTACCACACACGTACAAATCGTAATGTAAAAAGTAACCGACATTAGTTATAGTGAGAGAACTCACCTCGTAAGCGCGCCTAGCTCACAAACAATAATTCAAGCTTCACAAATCCAAGATCACTTCCCAACACCTAAACAATCGTTAAAACGTATCAACACGAGGCCGGGACCCTAAGACGTAACGCACGACTAAACTGTCGCTAAAACGACTTTTCGGTCTAACCAAACAGGTCTGTTCGGGATCTGTTCCGACCTCTCTAGGCCTGCTAAAACCAGATTATTTTTCCATAAATACAGATTTCTATCTCTTACGGTTTCAGGGACATATTATACGCGTTCTAACGATTTTTCTACAATTTTATACGAATTTTCAAAGATCGGAACACAAAGCTGTCGGAAGTCCGACCTTCTGTGAAAACAACGGTTTTTCGCGTAGCTAGAGGCCGAACCGGACTTTCGCTAAAACATGAAAGGTATGCCCGACACAACATGTGAAGCGTGGGCACCGGATTCGCCTCAATCCGAGTTACGACGAGAAAGTTATGCCCGACGCAAAACAGGGCAGCAAAGCTGATTTCACATAAAATGACGATTATAAAACGGTTTAACGATTCGGGTTACGGTTTAACTATCACATATTAACGAACACAAGCCAGACACCAAACACCACCCACTGCCACCTCCGGCAGCGGCAGACGGCGGCGGCGACAGCAGCAACCGACGACGGTGGTGGTGGTTCGGCAAAACAACCCGACAAGGCCAAAAGCATAACCCGACGACTCCATCTCCTACACACCTCACCCGAGCATGTCTTACAGCCGCAAGCCCGCCACTACAGCCACCTCACTGGTGGTGAACGGCGGTCACGTCGGTGGCGGCGCTGACGGTGGTTTGCGGTTGAAGGCGACGAATAAAAACGAGAAAGAAAGAGAGACGGTCTTACCTCTTTAACGGGAACGCAGCAGCAAACAAGTCGGCTCCTCCTTCCTCTCTTGCCCTCTCGCTGTTCCTCTCTCTCTCTCCGGCAGTCGAAAACGCCGGCGGCGGCGGTGGCTGCGTTTTCCGGCAGCGGCGAAGAAAGACCGACAAGGGGGTGGGGGGGAGACCACGGCGGAGAGGGGAGGGTGTCTAGGGTTTTCTTCTCTATAATTATTTTCTTCCTCTTCGTTTGCTACCCCCGTAACCGAAACCACAAAACAAAAAAGAAACAAAAAGGGCTTGGTCGTGTGCATGGGCCGACCCCATGTCACGACTTTGGCCCTTTGACAATTTTGGTCCCTCAGCAAATCATAAACACTCTCTAAACCCCCTACTAGAAAATTAACACTTAGGGTCAACGGTGCTAACCCTCTGCAACTTAAATGATCCTGTAAGAAAAAATTCAATGGTAATTACATATTTAAGCAACGAGAAAGATTTAAAGGAAAATATTTATTCGTACCGGGACATGGGCTTTACAACTCTCCCTCGCTTGAGATAGACTTCGTCCTCGAAGTCTCTACCCGCGATTAGCTCTGGATAGTTCTCTCGCATCTCAGCCTCGGGTTCCCAAGCCCACTCGAAACCCCTTTGGTGCTGTCACTGGACTGTCCCCAACTAGAATCTAAATTTCTCACCCCGTCTAAAATTTCTCGAATACTCTTCTTACTAACAAAACTCCCTCAAGGACACTACAATTATGATCGGTAGAACACTCCAACAATTGGAATCATTCCTAGTCAAACGACTTCAGTTGTCTCCCAACCTTAGATATTCTATACATCCCGATTCAAATTTCAAGCTCTAACCATTCTAAAGTTGCTCACCAATATACTCTACAGGATACTCGAATTCGATCATACCTATCATTAACTGTCGATTAACTTCCACGAGTTCTACTAGACTCCCAAAACTTACCTTACACGCATCATCAAACCAGTAAATTTATAATCACCCACGAAGGTCATTCCACCACAACTATTCATCACAAGCAGGCATCTCAGGGTTACTACTACCATTACCCGCCCTAGGAAACCTAGTTACACAGTAACAAGATACACCTTAACGCCTACCTCCCAGGTACGTCTCAAGTCACTGACCGTTACCAACGTCTGACTAATCCTGACCAAGGATTTAATGAAAACAGTCTACCAACAACATACCTATCCCGGAATGACTCACTCACCAAAACATGTAAATGCTCAAAACGACACATCACACTTAAAAGCGCTTTTCCCAAATGGATTACAAATCATTTACAAAATATTTTCAATGTCAAGATTTTTCACTTCAAAAAGACCGTATGCAATAGACTACTATTACCAGGTCGGTGATTACGCAGAAATGAACACGTTCGTCTCACGTAGTAAAAATCATGTTGAAAATCATTCCATTGTCGTTCAGTTTACTTACAAAATTCAAAATGATATGGAACGAAGCTTTACCAACCAAAATTTTGCGCGCATCAGTTATTTATACAAAACAAGGAAATGGTTTGTTGACAATAAAATATTTAGCTGACTAGAACGCGCACCAAACAACTCATGGTAAAATGCTACCAAAAATATTCTCTCAAAATTCTACAACACAACCCATAAGGATAGGAAACGCAAGGATTAGTTAAGGCAAATTTTATTTTCAAAATCAAACTTTGTGCATGACTTAGTCGGCATTCTACGTCTCGACTCGTACTACTCCAAATCTCTCCGGTCCACTATCGTCATCCGGTCATTTAAACCTCTAAGGGCAAGTTGGAATTCACGTCCAACTATCTAACGGTTTTTCCTTAAAACAAAGTCGGCTCAAAAGCCTAAAATTCTAGCTCAATCCTCAACCTCGACCCGAAACAGTCTACTTAAAGTACATATTACAACAACAACCTCGACCACAAGTGGACAGCCTAGCCGTCCTATACTACGGCCCAAACGCTCACTACAAGTGTGAGGCACGAAAATAATGGGTAGCCCCGCTATCAAGCATCACTACAGCAGACACCGAGTTAACTAAGAACGCACTTACTCTCACAGCTTAAGCAAAAAGCAACTATATACGATAATCAAAAACAGAAACAAGTGGCAAAATATACCTGTCACCACTTTAGGCGTAGCCTGTGCCTCCTCCACCGTCAGCTGCTGAACTCTGCCTCGAGCCGCTTCCGTCCCCGGCTGACCCGTTCGACCATCAGTAATACGCAATGGGGCATTCGCAGGCGCCCCCTGTGCCCCGCTCCCATCTGCTACCCTCGTACTAGGACAATTGGTCTTCACATGGCCCGTCTGTTTGCAGTTAAAGCAGACCATTAACGGCACTCTACAGTCCCGGCTAAAGTGACCGGACTATCCACACTTAAAACACCCTTCAGATCTTCTCATTCCGGTATCCCTGGGCTTTAACCCGCCACTCCTCGAACCCACGTGCGAATCAGTGAACTTCGACTTCTGTGGCACCGCAGAGATCGGCGTCACCGCCTGTGCCGCCTTCCTCTTCTTCGCTTGGGTTTCCAACTCGAGTTCCCTCCTCCGGGCCGCATCCATCATCGCAGATAAGGAAGCATACTGCGCTGTGCTCACGAATTCCCTAATCTCGGTACGCAACATGTCCTTGTACCGAGACATCTTCATATCCTCCGAGGCGGCATACTGGGGACAAAACAATGCCATCTCGGTGAACTTACGGTTCATTTCCTTCACCGTCTCTGTAGTTTGCGTGAGCTCCAGGAACTCCTTGGCAATCTGCTCCATCTCTACCGGAGGTACATATTCTGCGCGAAAACGGACGATGAACTCCTCCCAAGTCAAAGTAGTGCGCTCAGCGAGCGTCAACGCTGTAGCACACCAATCCTTTGCTCCGCCACGAAGCAAGTTCACGGCAAAACGAACTTTTAGATTATCCGGGCAACCACTGGTCAGAAACGCACACTCCATATCGGATATCCACCGCATGCTGATAATTGGACTCGGGTCTCCTTTAAACTCTGGCGGGGAGCAGGCAGAGAGATCCCGGTACTGGAACTCTCTAGCACGGGGTTGTCCCCCGCAGGCGGTGGAATCGCTGCAATCCGCTCCTCCATCAGAACCACCACCTCATCTCGGATGGCAGTGATAATCTCGGGAATCGCCTCCCCGATCGCGTATGCTACCTCGGTAGCAATCATCTCTCTAACCTGTTCCTCAGTGATCCCGGCCTCAGCCCGCGGTTCAGCCGCGTTGTTTCTTCTAGTGTTGACCATTCTAGGAAAAGAAATTACAACGAGTCATTAGCACATAATAACTCACTCTACCATGCTCACGCTCGACTCCTTGAATTCCTCGCGACTTTCCCCGACTCGAACATTGATCCTGTGCTTCCGGTAGTAGGATCTCTACTACTACCATCTACACATATCACTGTCCGCTCCGAGTCCCATCCCGAGTATCCAAGTAGTTGCTCGCCCAAACAAAAACCATACACGTATGTCCATACTGACGCATATACACACTCTTCCTAGCTCCCTAGGAATAAACATAATACCCCACTACCCTTGCTAGGGCGGAACCCCCACTAACCCTGACGAGTCGCCTCGTAAACGCACAGTCGTATACAGTGGAAACCAGATAGACATTCGAATATAAGATTCTATCCTACAACGGTTGGACTCAAACAAGAGCTGCGCAATAGAACTAAATCCAACATTCTAAGGCTATTCGGTTCCTACCGCATACAACCTATAGTGCATTCGCTTAACAACCTATCAAAGTTAGCATAAGTTCCTAATAGCAAGTAACAACCATACAATACAGTGTATTAAGCACCAAGCAATCTAGCATACATACTCCTATGTTCTAGAAAGCAATTTTGCATACGTACTCATATGTAAACACTATTCCCAGCTCACTAGGAATTTCATCTCATTCCACTACCCTTGCTACAACGGAATCCCTGTTAGCCATAACGAGTTGCCTCGCAAATACCCAGTCACATGCAGCGTGAATCAAATAGACATTCGAATGCAAGATTCTATCCTATAACGGTTGGACTCAAACAAGAGCTGCGCAATAGAACTAAATCAAATATTCTAAGGCTATATGATTCTTACTGCATACAACCTATAGGGCCTTCACTTAACAACCTACTATAACTAGCATTGATTCTTACTAGCAAGCAATCATCATACAGTACAGTGTAAACAACATAGGCAATCTAGCATGCATACCCTATGATCTAGAAAGCAATACAACACTAAGTAATGTACCTTTCCCCCTTTGGCTCCGGCTGACTGTACACACTGCGCCCTCGATCACCGTTCCTCAAACGGATTTTTCCTTCTTTTTATTTCCCAAAAACTTTAAAGAAAATTTGTATAGCCGCAAACTTGAGATCAAACACACCGAAATGCGTTTGATTCACTCAAGCCGTGCTCTGATACCAAGTTGTAACGTCCCAAAAATTACAAGGAATTTAAAATTTTTAAAGTAACATTTCATTAATAAAAACTCATTTAATAATTCAATCATTTCATTTGCAAACTCATAATTAATATTCTCACGAACAATAAACAGCGGAATAAATGTCTAAAATTAAAATCATAAAGTAATCAACTCTTCCCACGCGCCAGTGTGTACTCGTCACGCCTTGGAGCCACTCGTACCTGAAAAACAATTTTATTGGGAAAGGGTAAGCACGAAGCTTAGTGAATTCAGACACCATAAATAACACAGTTACTTCCACACCACCTCTAAACAGATAATTGCACATAAACAACATACAAATCTACGAACAAATCATAAACATGCATACCTACACTATCCCACCCAAAGGCATAAGCTGGTCCACCCGACCACACAATAACCGTGCAAGCATTACCCGGCTCCCCCGGGTTCCTACGCCACCCGCGTATATAAACCTCGGTCCCGCCGAGTCACTTCGCCACCCGCGTATATAAACCTCGGCCCCACCGAACTCCTACGCCACCCGCGTAGTCATAACAATAAAGGTCCGACTAGACGCCCCACTATTTAGTCCCGCATCACAAACAATTAAAACTACCACACACACGTACAAATCGAAATGTAAAAAGTAACCGACATTAGTTATAGTGAGAGAACTCACCTCGTAAGCGCGCCTAGCTCACAAACAATAATTAAAGCTTCACAAATCCAAGATCACTTCCCAACACCTAAACAATCGTTAAAACGTATCAACACGAGGCCCGGACCCTAAGACGTAACGCACGACTAAACTGTCGCTAAAACGACTTTTCGGTCTAACCAAACAGGTCTGTTCGGGATCTGTTCCGACCTGTCTAGGCGTGCTAAAACCAGATTATTTTTCCATAAATACAGAGTTCTATCTCTTACGGTTTCAGGGACATATTATACGCGTTCTAACGATTTTTCTACAATTTTATACGAATTTTCAAAGATCGGAACACAAAGCTGTCGGAAGTCCGACCTGCTGTGAAAACAGCAGTTTTTCGCCTAGCTAGAGGCCGAACCGGACTTTTGCTAAAACATGAAAGGTATGCCCGACACAGCATGCGAAGCGTGGGCACCGGATTCGCCTCAATCCGAGTTACGACGAGAAAGTTATGCCCGACGCAAAACAGGGCAGCAAAGCTGATTTCACATAAAATGACGATTATAAAACGGTTTAACGATTCGGGTTACGGTTTAACTATCACATATTAACGAACACAAGCCAGACACCAAACACCACCCACTGCCACCTCCGGCAGCGGCAGACGGCGGCGGCGGCAGCAGCAACCGACGACGGTGGTGGTGGTTCGGCAAAACAACCCGACAAGGCCAAAAGCATAACCCGACGACTCCATCTCCTACACACCTCACCCGAGCATGTCTTACAGCCGCAAGCCCGCCACTACAGCCACCTCACTGGTGGTGCACGGCGGTCACGTCGGTGGCGGCGCTGACGGTGGTTTGCGGTTGAAGGCGACGAATAAAAACGAGAAAGAAAGAGAGACGGTCTTACCTCTTTAACGGGAACGCAGCAGCAAACAAGTCGGCTCCTCCTTCCTCTCTTGCCCTCTCGCTGTTCCTCTCTCTCTCCGGCATTCGATAACGCCGGCGGCGGCGGTGGCTGCGTTTTCCGGCAGCGGCGAAGAAAGACCGACAAGGGGGTGGGGGGGAGACCACGGCGGAGAGGGGAGGGTGTCTAGAGTTTTCTTCTCTATAATTCTTTTCTTCCTCTTCGTTTGCTACCCCCGTAACCGAAACCACAAAACAAAAAAGAAACAAAAAGGGCTTGGTCGTGTGCATGGGCCGACCCCATGTCACGACTTTGGCCCTTTGACAATTTTGGTCCCTCAGCAAATCACAAACACTCTCTAAACCCTCTACTAGAAAATTAACACTTAGGGTCAATGGTGCTAACCCTCTGCAACTTAAATGATCCTGTAAGAAAAAATTCAATGGCAATTACATATTTAAGCAACGAGAAAGATTTAAAGGAAAATATTTATTCGTACCGGGACACGGGCTTTACAGTGTTATCGCACAAGTAGTGCACAATAATAATTTCATCGCATGTGCCTTATACGATAACACATACACAACATTTTATCACATATATGTTGTACGATAAAAGTTCAATAACATTTTATTGCACATGTGTTGTGCGATAAAACCTAGTGAACAATGGTTATCGCACGCAACGTGTGTGATTACCCATCACCCAATTTTATCGCACGTGTTTCGTACGATAAAATCCTGGGTTATCGTACCTTGATCGTACGATAACTCTGACACGTTGGCAGGTCAATCGTTGGACCAATCTGTTTGTGCCACGTGTCATCATCCTCGGGCTCCTATAAATAGAGTGGTTCTTCAAAGCATAAGTTTTTTTCTCGAACCCTAAAACCTCTCTGCAAGAAAATCGATTTTGAACTTTATTTTCGAAGATTGAAGTTGTTTCCTTGATTGCATTCCATTCAGACTTCGATTGAGGTTAGTATTTCAACGTTCTTTCGTCGATTTCAATACTGGTAATAGTCTTTTATTCGATTTTTAGGGTTTCTGTGTCGATAGGTTAAGGGTATGTTGGTCTCTCGTCTGAAATCTATGAATGTGTTAGAATTTTATGCTAAAAATGTTAGATATAGGTTTCTATACTTACAATGAGTCTAGGGTATGAGTTTCGTAACAGATTTTTGCTTATCTTAGATTTCTGGGCCTGGACACTTAGGGTGCGTTTGGTTTACGGGAATGAATTGGATTTCAATAAACCATATAAGTACTTCACAAACATGCCTCACGTGCTCTCCCTCATCATCATCATCAAACATGGGAAGTAAAAAAAATAGCTAAATTCTATTCATGAAATCCAATCCATATTGGATTTCAAATCCCAGCCTTCACCAAAGGATTTCAAAATCCATCAGACATGGGATTTCAACAAAAATCAAAGGATTTCAAAACCCTTCAATTCCAAATTCTATGGAAACGTGGGATTGAAATGGCTTTGAAATCCAAATCCAATCCATTCCAATCCATTCCCGTAAACCAAACGCACCCTTAGTTTCCATTCAAGTGTTCATGTTTATCACACAGTACTTGTCTTCAATTATTCAACATTATCACACGCTTTGGTGTTCTTTGTTATCGCACGTGCCTTGTGCGACAACTTTTTGTCGCACATGTTCCATGCGATAACATGTGTTGTGCGATAATACCTTGATGTTTTGTGCGATAAAACCAGGACTTAGGCAAATTTTTGGCAATTTTTCAAAAATGTCACTTTGGGCACTTGGCTAATTTTACAATGTATAGATGGCTGCTATTAGACGTAATGATGGAAATTCTTCGGATGAGAACACACCCATCCCATCCCACCGATCTTCACACCCCTCAGTGAATGCCCGGGACTTGGATAAAAGAACTGTTACCCAGGCGAGAACACATTTCTCTGTCAGACAACAACTACACTCTCGACCTGAGTGTCAACCTTGACTACCGCATCATTTTGGAAGTTCTCAAAGGCCATCCACTCCGTATTGCACTGACAAAGACCATTAATGTACCGATGATTTACCTACAACAATTTTGGCACACCATCAGATTCCATTCTGTTAATGAACGAAGCCAGTTTTTCACTGCAAAGGTTGATCACTTTGTCATCAAGATTACTTTGGAAAGACTCTGAAATTCCCTAGATCTACCTAGACATAATGACTTTGAAGACCTAATCTCTGAATCCGAACTTTGTGCTAATATCATGTCTTTGAGATATCAAGCTGATAATGGAGCAATCCTGACCCGATCCTCACAGTTCAAGAGGAAATTTCTACTGAGGATCTGGTATACCTTATTCTCAATCTTGAATCGATGTATGACACCCAAGCACAATGGCCTAGACAAGTGAAACATAGGCACTCTGAGACTCTTTCATGTTGTTGCCTTCAACCGAAAGATCGACTTTGATGTGATTATTTGGAATGAGCTGATAGAGTTAGTGGGTGACAAGTCAACGCCTACTAAAGCCCGCTCCTTTGTACCATTTCAGAGATACCTCTAGATACTTATCCATAGAATTATGGAATCCAACCAAGAGATACCCCGACGCCCAAATGTTGAATATGGTCCACAACAGTGGATGCATTTCCTAAAGCTGACTGCCCCGATCAACTTCGCCCATATTGTCGTGCTACCTGAAGCCGTCTTGGCTTATGCTGACCAGCAGTCACCAATAGTAGTTGAGTATAGGTTAGAGAATGCACTCATGGTCCAGCCAGATCCGGAGGGACCTGCCCCGGGTGCAAACCAACTAGGTGGTGAAGGTCACAACATTAAGCAGGTTCAAGAACTTGGGGTTCTTGAACGGGACGAGTTAAGAGAAAATATTCAAGTGAGGGGAGTAGGAGATGGGGGTGTTGCTGGTCATGCATCAACTTCAATGCCAAATGATGATCTATTTGATGATGATGATGAATCCTCCTGGGATTCTGCACGCAATGCTGATAACGTTATTCCTGCCTCTACCTCAGAAGATGAAAGCATTGGAAGAGATGATGTTGAAACCGATAGTGACTCCAATTCTGATCATGATCCCGATGTCCATAGGATCCCTAAACATGCCGGCCCAAGACCGCATGTCGAAAGTTCCGATGTTGATTCCACTTGGAACATCGAGAACATGAGGGAGTACAAGTTGAAAAAGAAATAAATGTGAGCCGAGAGAAGGGGAGAAAAGAATATGCTGAGCGTGAGACAAAGTCTGAAAAACAATTAACGATAGACTTTACCCAAACCGTGTCAAGCTGGGGTAGCCACATCTACTGTCAACGCGCGTTCATCGTCGTTGTACATTGAAAAAGACATAGTGGACCCAGCTACGCAATGCACAACCCCACCCAGCCACTCATCAGTTTCTAAAAAACTAGTGTTTCATTCTTACAAGGGGATATAGCACAAACTCTGTCGGTGACACACTCGGTGTCTGTAAGTATTGAAACAGATAGGCTCCCGCCCAGGCCATCGACTTCTAATCAACGCACATTGAGTCTAGCGCCTTTTGGATATTCATCATTTCCTAGGACACGTGCTCCGGTCATTACTCAGTTAGTGACACAATCAGTTAGTAGCTTTCGTGCACCAACCGGAACACCTAGAGTGAGGGCGCCATTCGTTGGTGCTTCGTGAGGACAAGGTGGAAGTCCTGTCAATGCTAACACTATGCCAACATTGAGCACAAGCTATAACATCGTCAAAATTGGAAAGAGCAACTAACTAAAATTTTCAAAAATACAACAAAAAAGAATAGAATTTCTTCCTATAAACGAATACTAGAAATGTCTCAAATTAAGTTCCATAATAAACCTCAAACAATTCATTACCAAGTCTTATTACAAAGACTAAACCCGTAACGGGTGTTACTTAACCGAAGTACAAGTTGCTAATCCCAAAATAAATGCGGAAGACTTCACTAAGCGAATCACTTCTCGAGCACACTACTAGCACTCATCTCTTCACAGTGTCGCTAGAACTATTCTCAGCCTGAACCTGTTGCACATGCCGACAAATAAATAGGGTTAGGCTTAACGCCTAGTGAGTTCAAGAGTTTTCACCGTGATTATATAAAATAGAAGAAAGAAAGAGTACAACTTTAACCATGATTTCCAAAATGTTTTACTTTAGATATGAAAACGATCCGATTTCAAATAACATGCATTTTAGGTGATGGAGACACCAAAATAAATGATTTCCCAACGTAAGGTAAATTCTACCCAAAATTCACTCAAAACGAGGATAGAAATGAATTTCCCAATTTATAAAACATGCTGAAAACGTTGCGTCCCAAACATCCATGACACGGATGGGGAATAATACTCAACCCATAAATCATGAATAAAAATCCATAGATATAAAATGTCACCGAAAACATGGATAATAAAATTCAATACCCAAGCTAATACCTTCCGATGACGGGGGAGACCCGTATCCGTCAAGGTGACGATAACACGTTAGTGGGGTTACTTATGATGTTATTGGATTACATCTCAAGTCCCGGTTTTAGTTCCCATGCCATAAAGACTGATAGGATTTATATAAACCCTAAACCGGATCTTTAAGCTCAAGAATGATTAGTTCTAGATCATGGAATAAACATATACAAATCACAACATGAACAGCGGAATTAAACGACAGATTTGTATAGCTAACAAGGTTCATTAATTTAAACATACTGATTACATACTCACGCCCCAATTTGTTGACCTAAGTTATCAACAAACGAATACTTCTTCTCAAGTATTAGGATTAAGAACCTTGGGGCTCATGCACACACATCTACACGTTTTTGTTTAAACGTGGGTTTCAAGAACATCTAATTCTATATCTCTAGGTTTCTTTATATACTAGAAACCTAGATAAACTAGAAACTAGATAAATACCAATCCTAGATAAACTAGGAATCCTAGATAAACTAGAATTTACAAGGATAACTATAAAATAAACATATTACAATTCGAACCCTTGTAAGTTGAAGTTTTGACACATCAAATCTATATGAAATATTCCTAACAATCTTCCCCTATTTGATG
Organism: Saussurea involucrata; assembly: GCA_033807775.1. Taxonomy (NCBI): domain Eukaryota; kingdom Viridiplantae; phylum Streptophyta; class Magnoliopsida; order Asterales; family Asteraceae; genus Saussurea; species Saussurea involucrata. The sequence goes on from CM066324.1 coordinate 118,604,362, forward strand.
ATGACAAAACTTAGCATCAGAATCTTCAAGTAGCTCTTCCCCTTTTTGACATAATCAAATCCAAAACTTATCAAACTTGAATCTTCCCCTTGAATGATCAACACTTCTTCTTCCCCTGAATTTATGCTAACCATCCTTGTGTCTTCGAGGTTATATCAATTACGTTGTAAAGAAAATCAACCATTATCTATTTGAAGTTGAAGTAAAAAACCAAACCTTGAGTCTTATATCCCGTAGAAACCAAGTGAACAACAACGTCATTCTCATGAATGAGGGGATCCCTGTCCTTCGACCAATCTTCTTCTCTAAGATTTCGTCAAATTGAAGTCACATTCTTCGAACAATTACGTTAATAATCTTCATAATATCACGGGTTATCTTTAACAGGTGAAGGATACCTTTAAAGATATGATAAGAACACAAACTCTAACTTTCACTTCTTCTTCAAACAAACTCTAATTAATCTTCCTTTTTGTAATCAACTGATGACGATCAAAGAGTAGTCATTTAAGCATTCTTCCTCTATCGTTCATCAAACCTTCATACCTTGTGTGTGTGAATTTTCTTGAAACAAACAAAAATCATCCTCCTTTTGTCGAGCATGATCCTAACATGGTGTGTGACATGTATTCTCCATTGCATCGCGGCTTTGATTTCATGGCTTTGAGGAATTCTGAGTGAAGAACAATTTTTATCAAGAAAAAAAACACTGCTGGATTTCGAGAATTTCTGGGAGCGTTCTGGACGTTGTACGGCCAATCCAACCAGACATAATGTTAAACAATGTGTCCCGAAGCTGCTGTCCAAAAATCGCGACGATCCGACGGTTCAATCTCCGGGAATAGGCGAAACGGCCGGCTGTGATTTTCCAGAAAATTTCTGCGAAAAATCTGATTTTTCTTTCTTTCGTTCGTCTTCTTTCGTCTCTTCAAATCTTCCATTAAACCTTGTTTTTCTTCCAGATCAGAGAGCACCATGTGCTCTGATACCACCTGATAGGATTTATATAAACCCTAAACCGGATCTTTAAGCTCAAGAATGATTAGTTCTAGATCATGGAATAAACATATACAAATCACAACATGAACAGCGGAATTAAACGACAGATTTGTATAGCTAACAAGGTTCATTAATTTAAACATACTGATTACATACTCACGCCCCAATTTGTTGACCTAAGTTATCAACAAACGAATACTTCTTCTCAAGTATTAGGATTAAGAACCTTGGGGCTCATGCACACACATCTACACGTTTTTGTTTAAACGTGGGTTTCAAGAACATCTAATTCTATATCTCTAGGTTTCTTTATATACTAGAAACCTAGATAAACTAGAAACTAGATAAATACCAATCCTAGATAAACTAGGAATCCTAGATAAACTAGAATTTACAAGGATAACTATAAAATAAACATATTACAATTCGAACCCTTGTAAGTTGAAGTTTTGACACATCAAATCTATATGAAATATTCCTAACAAAGACATCAACCTCAAACCATATACATGCCTTTATTGCCTACTCCGTCGAGTTACACCTCAAGGACTTATGGGACCATATTTTCTATCTAATCTAGACGAGTTACACCTCAAAGACTTCAATGTCCCCTATTGCCTACTCGCTAGTGGCCCGAACGGCCTACCTCATATAACCATGCGTTCCAATAGTCCACTCCTCGTGCACAAAGACATAGACACCAAATAACTCATAATCCCGAAGTACAACCCATAACGGTTCCTCTCCACAAAAGAAACGAGACAACACCGACGCTAGTTCAAGCATAATTCCCAAAGTGAGAATATCAAGACTCATCACTACTAAGTATGACTGACTTACATGCCTATGGATCCAATGCACTAAAGTCTAAAAGTACATGACTCCACTTGAATGACACACACACACACTCAAAACATGTACTCTCCAAATAAAATGCAGTAAATGCAATAAGTTGCAATAAATGCAAACCATAAATATGACTCCACATTGATTCATCCAAATCGGACAACATGTCCCCAAAGACTCCTTTAAAGTCAAAGCCTAGCAAAATGCTCAAAACTCATTAGACCAATAATTAATGGTCCTCAAAATATAAAATGCATATAGACATCGCTTAGGTAAACATATACCACAAAATCATCATTAACCCAAAACTCGTCACGGATTAATACAAATGGTTTCCCCAAAAGGACTCATACTTTTATAAGGACATATTTATGATTTTTACACATCAAAAATATCCAAAAATCCCAAATATGGGTGTTTTATAATCTTTATAAAGATAAACACTTAAAAGGGTCAAACTCACCAAATAACTCACAGTTGATAATTTTAAGTAAAACACACAAATAGTTGGAAAATAACATTTTTGGCATGCACCACGTTTTCACAAATCAACTTGAACTCGTCTTGCTAGATTTAGGCTAAATCTAGATTTTCCCCAATATGAGCTCCTTTGAAAAAACTTTTATCCTCAAGCCAAATCTTCCAAAAACCTAGATCCACAAGTTTCCAACCATCAATATTCATATTCAACCATCTAGAATCGTTCCTCAAACATTTTACATCGAGATCTTAACTTATACCAAAACCCTAATTTCCATAGATGAAGAAAAGAGAAGATTACCTTAACCACAACTTGAATCCACCAACCAAACATCTCTAGAGTTACCAAAACGAACCACAAACTCCAAATCCTCAAAATGGAGAAAAATGGTTGGATGAAACCCTAGAAAACTTTGCTGAAGAAGATGAAATGAAAGGATTCTTACTTTAGCTTCCAAAACCATGATAGATGAAGAAGGGACACTTGAAAACTTGATTCTTGGGGTCTAAAAGGCTCAAAATCTATATTGGGGGTGGAGAGTTTCGGTTCTTAGGAGAGAAAAATGAAATGGATGAAGTTAGAATGAGAAAAATGCTGAAAATCGCGTTTTTAAGGGTCCTTGTACCCTCGGGCGATAGTGACAGTGCCACAATCGTTGGCACAATCGCACGGGTTGTACCGAGAGTTTTTGGCATCCGGCGATAGTGACATGCGACTGTGACAGTATCACAATCGTGGGGCACTATAGCACATAGTGTACCGAAACTTGTTTTGGTCATACCTTCTTCGTTTTAGCTCTGTTTTTGCTCCGAAAAGAACCATTCGACTCGTATTTGAATTCTCCATCCAACAAGAATATAAAATCTTGGACTTAATCCAAAATCCTATTTTTCATATTTTTCTCAAAATATCGATACCTTCCAAAGGTCGGGGTGTTACACAGGCCATGCGGTTGCTTCAACTGTCATGTCAATCGAAAACCGAAGTGGTCCGAGTGTTAGACCCAATCTTGCTACACAGTTAGTTGGAATGCTAGGGCCGCCTCCTCACTACATAACTCTGGATTTTCTGAATGCTGTCTTGGATTCGTTGAACGTGTCTTACAATAATCAGACCACAAACATGCAACAGATTGTAAGTCAGCTATCTGCTGAGGTGAGTAGAGTAGTGAAGGGAAAAGTCGTAATGGAAACACCATCTATCCAACACAACCCCTCCACCTGAAGCTCAACCAAAGTCAAAGCCACATCCTACCCAACCTGAACAAACCTTACCCATCCATGAACTCAAATCCAAACTTTTAGCTCAATTATTGGCCCAGGATGATCAGAACGATGCTGAGGAAGTTGAACTTGTAAGGCACCTTAGGAAACAAACTGAAATCCAAACCTGTCTACCCACAAGCTCAGATTTCCAATCCTTATAGCAATCCATACATGAAATGACCCAAGACATGACCTCCGGATTTAAAGCTTTATCTGACAGAATTACCGTATTAGAACAAACATGCAGCTCTCAATCCAAGAGTGCACACAAGAGAAAGCATGATGATCAGGATGATCCTAATCACCATGAGGGGGATAAGAGAGCTCGTGTTGATTTGTCTGCTGATGCTAAAAATGCTACTGTTGGGGATTCTGATCAGATGGTCACTGATGCACAAGAAGGACAGGCTGATGACACTGTCCAGGATGATTTAGATGATGTCACACCTAGGGTTGTAAGCCTCAAGGTGGTGACAACAGAACTGAAGAGGAGAGGATGGCAGATGACATGTTTTAGGAGATACATTGATTTGGAGGATGAGCCAGATAGAATAAACTTACAGATTAAAGAAGAGATTGATGAGGTATTTGATGATGCTCCTGAGAATGTGCAACTAGTTGATTCTGACTCTGATGATGAAAATGATCAAGCGCAACAACAACAAGATGATCCAGTGATATGTATTCCTGAACTCAATATCCCGTTTATTCTAGATGGAAAAATCATTGATCCCATTTTAGAAGCTGAGATAAAAGTCTTTCAGAGGTTAGTTGATGATGAACCCAATTATGGAGGAGAATGACACAGGATAAGAATTTTAACTCCATTTCAAGAAGATAATAGAAAGGACTTGTTTGTAAGAAATGTTCAGAGGATTGATTTGGTGAAGCTATATGGGATAAGAAAGTGGTCGTCTATTCATCAGACTGAATTCCTACATGTCATGAAAAACAAGGATCTGAAAGTTGACTCAGTTAGAACTGAAAAGAGAATTGTAAGGATTGTGAAGATTGAGTCAACAAAACTGCTGAATGTGTGGTATCCGGAGTTCACCGTCTACAGAACTGATGGTAAGCAATGGTTTTTCTCAGAAGCATACTACAAGAGTCTGAACCTAGATGACCTGCTAAGACTTTATGACATTCTTGCCCGTACCCCAGGCAAGAAGAAGGAGTGGTCTGAAGCCTTCCAATCGGTTAAGTGTTTCATGAAAAATATGGTGAAGTTTTCTTATCTTACCGACTTTCAAATGGCACTTGAAGCTAAAAGTTAACCTCCTGTAGCCCAACAAGAGACTATTTGACATTCAAGGTATCCTGGTCTATACAGTTCTTGAGAAACCTGAGTTTGGAGTTGAGTTTGGAGCATCTATAACAGGCTCTTCAAGATTAAAATAAAATGAAGACATTTAGTTAATATTTTGCTTTAATAGTTTTAACAAAACTATCTTCCAAATGTGGATAGCTCCTCAAAAATGATTATCAAGTGGAAACGCCAATAAAAAACTTTGAAATAAATATTTAAAAAGAAATAATATTTTTTAGGTGAATGAAATTTTTTAATATTATAATTAATATTGGTTCCCTAAAATAAGCAATCTATTAAAGACAATGTAATTTTTTTTATAATTTTTGACTTTTAATTCTCAATTTTTGAAAGTTGTCGTTCACAAATTCTGAAAAAATCTAATGTAATTGGAATGTTGAATTCTTTTGACCAAATTTCATTCATTCATTTGATTCATTCTTTTTTAAAGAAGAAATATTCAAATTTCATAGAATTACATAAATAAGGGATTTCAAAGTTCTTTTAAGTAATACTTTTGATGGAATGAAATCTTATATTTTCATTGTTTCAAAAAAAAAAAACATTCAACGAAGTTACTAACCAATCGCCACCTTACGAAATCCTTTGAGATGCTCCGTGGCCCGTGGGGTGCCATTTAAAATAAATTAATAAGTATTTATTTGGTAAAACCCTAATTAAGCAAAAGTTAATATCATTGGTTAAATAAAGAGCCGTGTGCATGCATTGGTCCATAGTCAAGTTGTTGAACAGAATAACGACGCCTTTTGATGGGGCCTCCGAAATAACCTTTTATGTGAGCTATATTAATTTTGGCCCCTTGTTGCTCTAATCAGAACAGTATTTACCACTTTTCAATTAAAGATAAATAATATATTTTGCCTTGAAAATGATTTATTCCAATAATGTGTTGACTGACTTCCTATTTAATCATTTTGCCGTGCTCCACGGGCATTTATGTGAGATTTTTGGTCTCTTGTTCTTGTCTAGTGTATACATGTTTTATAATTAAGTGAACCACGATTAAGTTTAAGGAAATAAAACACTTGGAACTTTAGAATTTACATCTAATAGTTATGTGAAATAATATGTCAGTAGGGTTTGTACGTAGTTGAGTTACTAGGTTAATCTATTAATTGCTTTGAACACTAAACTAATTAAAAACAAACTTTGTTTCAGATAAAAATTTGATGCTAGAGGATTCGGTTAGGTATTCATTTGTAGAATACGTAACGGTGATTTAAACTTTGCTAAACATCGTGGTTTTCCCCATCGAACCCTCCCTACTAACTACGACAATGGCTGCCAATCTATCACAAATGAAAGGAAAGAACAATTTGGTGGAGGTGAATCGCCACTGCACTGCACATATTCAACTTCAGGGACCAAATGGTAATGTTTTTTTTTAAATTCTTTGTTATTTTTATCACTAAACATTTATGTGAGCAATATCGTAGTCCCTTCACTACAAGAAATCGACTCTACAACCGACAAAAACTATAGCGACGACTAAGACTCGTCGGTACTAAAACTGTTTTTATACATACATGAAGAGTTTAAACTCTTGTTCAAAAAAAAAAGAACTTTACAGCGACGGCATGTCGTCGCAATAGGAATAATTTTTTTAACATTTTAATGAAAATGTGTTTTCTAGTATATACCTGAAAACTTTATTTTTTAAAATAATAGATATGTACAACGACGACAAATTTTGTAGTACGTGTCAAAAAAAATATTTTTTATGAAATGAAAATGTGTTTTCTAGCGTATATTTGATGAGTTAAAATTCTTTTGAAATAATAGAACTCTACCGCAACGACATGTTGTGGCAGTAGGTGTCCAAAAAAAACTAAAAACTTTTTTAATAAATGAAATTGTGTTTTCTAACGTATACCTAAAGAGTTAAAATTCTTTTTAAATAAAATAACTCTACAGCAACGACATGTCGTGGAAGTAGGTGTCCAAAAAAATTAAATACCTTTTCAATAAATGAAACTGTGACTACAAAAATTCAAAAGTATTTGTGGTTTTTGGATATTGTGTTGGAGAATGTTATATCGATATATGGGAAGTGTTTATTTTTTCAGAACTGAAAAGTAACAAACAAGCCCTTACATTCATAAACAGCAGTATATTCAGATGATTCTTTGATGTAGTGGTGTCTGACCCTTTGAATCAGAAGCATTAATGTTCACGAAAGTATCCGCTCTACTCTTTATGTTACCTTGAGGTGGGTTCATTTTGTTTATGTGCTATATGAAGTTTCTCAAAAATAACTAATGTGGTTCATAATTGCTCATTGGGCTTGATAGATGTAACATCCTCAAAATTGGAACGAGCAACTAACTTTAATTTTAATAAAATAACCAAAAGTTTATAATATTATTTCTACAATTCATTCCTGAAAATACCTCGGAATTTAAACATCATAATTTCCACAAACTAAAAGCTTAAGACGACGTTACTTAACACAACACAAGTTGCTAGTCCCAAATAATGCGGAAGATTCACTAAATCAAAATCATCTTTCGTGCACTCTACTAGCACTCGCCACTTCACAATGTAGCTAAAGCTAGTCCCAACCTGAGTCTGTTGCACATGCCGACAAATAATAGGGTTAGGCTAATGCCTAGTGAGTTCAAGCATTTTATAATGACTATATAAATTCATAAATCGAGAGAAGTGTAGTTTTTAGTCATGATTTCAAAAGAGTTCACTTTAAGTACAAATCACCCATTTCCAACTCACACAATTCCCATGCTGAAATCTTTAATATAACATGATTTCCCAAAATAGACTCCTTTCCAAAATCAGTGTGAAAGGTAAAGTAGCATTTAATACCCAAAGTGATTAAATACATAATTATTCGTCATTAATCCAAAATATCCCAAAACATGGATGAAACATAATCCACAACTCATATAAGTGGAAAAGCAATTCTCATAAATATGATACGTCACTGAAAACATGGATAAACGCAAATACCCAAAACAACATCTTTCGGTGACGGGGGAGACCCGTATACATTGCACGTGACGGAACACAAAAGTAGGTCACATACTATGCAATAAAACACCCACGTGGATTACTCTCGTAAACTGAGCTCAATCACTCCAGATCTATTGCCCGCGAGACTAGGGAGTCCCCAACTTCAACCACTCCAGGTCTATACATTGGGTCACTCCAAATCCACAACAACACATTAGGGATTACACCTTACTGCCCATGAGACAACACCCGACCCTCTAGGTCCACGCCTTACTTATCATGGATCATGATGCCTATCCCGTGCTACAAAAGAAACTAACGTCTCGTAAACTGAGCTCAATCAATCCCGACCTCTTGCCCGCGAGACTAAGGGGAAACTCAAACGCCTATGGATGTATGGCTAACAAGGTCTAAAATATTACACGACCCCAAATATATAAACAAATGCATTTCAAAACGTGCAATTCCCCAATAACGTAAATCATGATCAAAACTTAACTTTGAGCTATCAAAATGGACAAATGTCCCCAAAACTGGATAAAATCCAATACCGAGTCACAAGCTCAACTAACTCCAAAGATAGTTATGAAAGTCATAAAATGACATTAAATATAACAACACACATACCGGTTGCCAATAAATACTTCAAATCCATGAACACTCGAAATAAAATCTTGGATCGGGAAAACCCTCATTTCCAAAGGATTCACACCTTTACATTTTCAAAACGTCTCATGATGTGTTATATGCATATTTCCAATATATCCACAAAATGCATTTTTTATACAAATAGACTCTATTTATCACATAAATCAATAACCCATTTTCATATAGGATTTATCTATCACATTTTTCCAAAATATATCCAAAAATAATGTTTTACAATATTTACCCCAATTAATACCTCAATGGGTAAAATTCACCAAATACTCAACATTGATAATTTTTAGGTAAAACACATATTCACTTGGAAAAAATATATCATTTTAGCATGTACAAAGTTTTTGCAAATTAACTTGAACTCACCTTGCTAGATTAAGCTAAATCTAGGTTTTTCCCAAACGTATGCTCCTTTGAAAAAGTTCGAATTTTCAAGTCCAAATCTTCCAAAACCTAAATCCATAAGTTTCTAACCATAAATATTTATCCTCAAACACTTAGAATCATTTCCCCCAACATATTACTCCCAAAATCACCAATAGATCAAAACCCTAATTTCCAAAATAAATAGAAGAGAAGATTACCTCAACCATCAAGTGAATCCACCACCCAAACACTTCTTATTATTACCAAAGTGAGCCTCAATCTTCATTTCATTTAAAGAAAGGAAAAGGTTTAGGTGAGGGTTGGGTTGGGTAAAACCCTAGAAAATGTAGAAATCTTACCAAAACGAAAGTGAGAAGAAGAGTTCTAACCTCCATCCATAATCCCTTGATAAGAACCGAGAGAGAAGCTTTGGTTTGCAAGATTTATGGCTTCAAGAGCTCCAAAAACGATTTAGAGGGTTAGGGTTCAGTTTGGGGGAGTTTAGAGAGAAATGGGTGGAATAGAAAATGAAAGGGAGCCGAAGTCGTGAGTTTAAAATACCCTAGAGCTCGACGGCGAGAGTGACAGGCGAGAGTGACAGGCGAGATTGCCACTGTCACTCTCGCGGGGCACTCTCGCCCGCTACTCAAAATGCTCATGGTACAATTTCGGCGAAAGTGACACTGCGAAAGTCACCATGTCACTCTCGCGAGTGTCATACTCGCTGGACCTCCCAAAACTCTCGATACATTCTTGGCGAAAGTGACACTGCGAAAGTGACCATGTCACTCTCGCGAGTGTCATACTCGTTGGACTTGTACCAAGTCCAAACTTGGCCAATTTCTCGAGAGATCCAATTAGCATTACGTGTCCCACCTTCCAATGCAGCACCTTGTCCTTTTAATAATTCTAAATGGACTCCTTTACAATTTGAGTTAGGATTTTTGGGGTGTTACAATCCTTCCAACCTTAAAGAGATTTCGTCCTCGAAATCTAGTCCTCACGCAACTAATGGCCACCGCGCCCAACACATTCCAAATTTCCTTGGTTTCAACCCGGTTCAAATTTATTTCCTACGGAATTGCCCACAACGACTTCTCGATGTTGCTCATAACAATTTCCCGTTTAGACATAAAACACCCACATCCAATTGCAGGCCTAAGCTGCTGGAGTGGCTTTCGACCACCAGACTTAAATTGTCTCCCAACCTTAAGTGACCCATACTTTCCCACCGACAGATTTGTACTTCCCAATTATTCCACATTCACATGTTTTTAAATTTCCTCTCCAAGCCAACCCAACGTTTAATCACTATCAACATCAATCAAAACTTCAGAATCCCCAAACAATCCCGCTACTGAACTCGCATTTCCTCTCAATGGAATCCGCCAATTCCGACACTAACGGTCATTACTGACTCATCAATTACACAATCCCAAAGGTGTGTCTAACTATCAATCATACGATCGGCAGATTCTCTTACCACCCGAGGAAAGTCATTTCCCAAATCCCTTTTTTTACCAATGAGCATCTCAAGATTACTATAGCCATTACCATCATTCCTTTAAAATCGGACTACAATCCTCCGATTACACTAACGGGGCTTGGCCCCAAGCCTAAAAGTCGACACCTAACATACCACCAAGTCGAATCACCACATACTCTACACACGAGCTTCACTCGTCGAGTATTCCCATCAAGATCAAAATTATCAATACGATGTCTAAAGGGTTCTACATACGAAAGTTGACCAAGGCTCCAAAATAATATTCCCCACAAGAATGGTTACCACCAACCTTAATATAAGATACCACGAATCAGATCCTTCAGTTACTAAAGTGCATCGTCCCCGCAACTGATACCATTCGGCCTACAGTGCTATCATGCGTGAAATACTCAAACCTTCCACCATTAAAGTGCTACACACATGTAACACCCTAAAAATCAGGGCTAATTTGATCCTCAACTCAACACCAGTTATGACAAAATAACCTTTTAAACTTTTATAACAAGAGGATCAACTATGAGGGTTTGTATTTACAAATATCGACTAATACAAATAACCTATTAATCTAATCATGTCATTACAATTAGATTAACTGAGTTATCTCGTCAACCATCCAAAATGCCTCATACATTAGCTAGATCCTCTGCTTATCTCAAAGTTGAATACTTCAAGAGCTCTTGTTCCACATCCCATTACTTTCCTGAGCCTGTACCTGGTAAGAACATGTAATTTGAACAATTAGGCTTACGCCTAGTGAGAACATCCAAATTCAAATTAAACCATTAACAGCTTTGGAAATATCCAAATCATATAAGCCAACCTATTCTCCACCATTCTTACCGTACTCGTGCTTATCTCATAATAACGGAAACATACTCGATCCCGTGACAATAACTATCACTCGAAAAGTCATATCATCATGTTCTAAAGCTCACCAAAATCATCAATCAAATCCAAAACTTACATTTGATCAATATACCTCTTAAATTGAAATGGAATTAAAAATAGCATCTATATATTGTCTATTTCTAATCCACTCACTACAAATAAAAAATGACAATTATACTTTGTCTATTCCACTTTTTCCACCTCTTAACTATGAATAGAAACTCTACTTTGCCTATTCATCTCATCATAAATAGCAATTCTACTTTGCCTATTTGATCAATCTCATGAATAACAATTCTACTTTGTCTATTCAATCAATCACATGAGTAACAATTCTACTTTGTCTATTCAATCATTCACATGAATAACAATTCTACTTTGTCTATTCAATCATTCACATGAATAACAATTCTACTTTGTTTATTCAATCATTCACATGAATAACAATTCTACTTTGTCTATTTATTACTTTCCAATATAATCATGAATTAGCAATTATACTTTGCCTATCCTACGTTGTCAAATAAAGCGAATGTCTATGGATCCATTACATTTTACTAACATATATGCTTAACAACATATCACTCCACTCTCGTATCATATTCTCAATTGTCCCCCCCCCCCCTTCAACGACTTAGCATGGGGGTTCCGCTACCCGGTTAGCAGATGGGGTCAAGGGGCGAGAATTCTTTTAGAAATTAATTACTGTCTACACTTCAAGATCCAATCCTCACTTAACTTTAATTATTGAATCTCAAATGTCAAACCAAATACTAAAAATGGTTTTAAAATCAATTTATATAACTAATTTAAATGTGAGGCTTAACCCAATTTAACTATCCTGGATTTCTATTAATTTAGCCCAACTCTCGGTATGAGTTATTTGGCCCAAGATCCGGTATGGGGTTTGGCCTAAGTCCCGGTATGGGGTTCGGCCCAAGTCTCGGTACGGATCGAAATGAACTCCTGATGTTTATCGAAATCAACTCCTGGTACTAAACTAATTTCCCGGTACCAACCAATTCCCGGTACCACATCAATTTACCGATACTAATCCAATTACCGGTATTTACGCATACAGATACCGATCCATATCTCCGGTAAATAAAATACCGGTATTAAATCCAAAAATTCCCGGTATCTGCAATACAGGGACTTCGATAAAACCTATTGATTTTATTATCGTTTTCTTTCCAAAATCCATCAAACATTCAAACTACTGATCAAATCTTTTCCCATACAGTCATATCATAGTATTTGGGTAATGAGCATACTTTAATTCCTACTGTTAAATATCAATTTGAGAGAATGAACTCACCTTAGGTTTTCACTTCTCTACATAATTAAAGTCCAAATCTTTTCTCCCACTGCTCCAATAATCTGATTTGGAAGATGATTCAACTGAAAGTATCCATTCAATAGAAATTTACTCAGAAAGGATGATTCAAATTCTTACCAGAAGAATCAGCTATATTTCTTCTTTTCCCTTTCTCTCTGAACTCTCTCTGTTTCTTTCTACTTCCTTCTTAACCGGCCTATACAACAACTGATTGAGATAAGAGATATCTCAATCAGCTTACCCTCTCATAAGGGTAACTCCACTTTCCCAAAATTACCAAATAGACCTTGGAGTTAATTTTCATCATTAATGCTTGACTTTGATCAAATACAAATTTAACCCTTGGAGTTTAATAATAAAATTGTCTACAACTTCGACTAAATTATAAATAGACCCCAATTACATTAAAATACTATAATGGAAGATCCGGGCTGTTACAACACACTTTCATCTTAACTGGGTTACTTAACATTTCCAAAGTTCCTATGAGTTCAAGGCTTCTCAAGCGAATTGTTTAACAAATATGTCAATCGAAAAGTTCATAAAAACTTTTAACATAAAGGTTTTCATATCAATCTAATTGCACGCACAAAATCTACTACTATCACTTATGTAGTTGTGCAAAAATAGGCGTATTCATCCCACATATGAAAATCATATTGAAAACCATTTCATCAAAATTTGTATCGTTAACAAAGCGCAAAAGCACAACAAACAATTTCTCTGAAAGGGACCGATACGGTCCTTGCATGGATTGATCTATGTCATGTACGTAAGGTAATTTCCCACCTTAAATAGTATACAACCCAAAAGGTCTATACGTGCCTCAAAAGGGTTTGAACGTCACCCGATCCCAAAAATTCCCTTTTTAAATCATGAATAGTATGAAATAAAATTCACCACTAAATTACGCACACGTCTGTTTATTTCACAACCGGTGAAACAATCCCATAAATGTACTTTGGTAAAATCCAAGTTTAACGACAATCTCAATACGCTCTCATCATTCAAAGATGTTGGCTAAAACGCCAAGAGGAACTTTCAAATTCGTAACAAGCATGCAAGCTTCTAACACTCTTTAGTAAGTTTTTTTGAAAGGAAGTTACATGTATCAAATCATTCGTAACAAGTCTCAAAAAATAAAATTCTTTAAATCAATGTTCAAAATCTTCTCATCTAGTCATATAATGACATAAGAATAAAACATTTTTGACCGTACTCACACCTTAACGTGTCTTCCCAAAACGTGGGAGAAAATAAGCGTTTGTAAACGTTTGACGCCAAAAAGGTTTTAAATCGACTTCGAATGTCGAATCATACAAATAGTGCGCATTAATGTTCCAAAAACTTTAATAATCCTACGTACCCTCGGTTAAGACAAATAATTTTCCAAAATCCCCATCACAGGGCATTTACCCCAAAGTTTACGCTTGTAATATAAAACGTGGAGATGTCAACGCTTGAATTTTACTCATTAAAATATTAGAAATACACATCTCTCTCTCCAAACCAAAAAGGCTTACCATTTTCCAAAATATCCATTAAGTCCAAAAATTGACCAAAGGTCAACGACTCACATGTTCGTGTTTTCAAAATGTTCCGTAGTGTAAACCATGCATTATTCACACGACACCAAAACATATCTTGGCCAAACGACCCTTATTTATGTAACGAATTCATAAAACATTTCCATTCACGACATATTTATCAAAGCCTTCGAGGGTTAGTGATTACCAAATTATACACACCCTTAGATCAATACCATGCGTTTACAAGAAAAGACATTAAAATATTCAACTAGCCGGAAGCACATAAAGAAAATTGTTCAGAAATACAACCTGCATATTCTTTCATGCATTACTTATGTCACGTATAATTCAACTCGTACAATTAAATAAATTGCAACAAAACGTGCTAACACAAATCTTTGAAAGAGAAACCACGCGACATCAAAATTTCCAAAACGTTCCATTTGGTTGCCTTACGGTATAAATAACACTTCTCAACAAAACCCGAAAGAGTCAAAATGCCCAATACGATCCAAATTCAACACACGCAATAGCTAAAGTATGCCCCTTACAAAATTTGTACTCACACGACCCAACACGTCGTAAAATGAAACTTCGTAAAACTCCATGGGCTTAATTGCCTCAACTCAACCAAATGGTGTCAAGCCTTTCGCTTCCAAAAATCAAATTACATAATGTAAAACCATGGCCAAAATGCCAAAACTCCCAAAATTCCCCTTTGTTGTAATACGATCTAAACAACACTTTCGATAAAACTTCCATTAAATAAATTCTCCAATAAAACTCAACATAGACATAATGGAAGATAACTTTCCGTCCAAACCTTAACATATGTGGAGGAGATCCAATGTTAAAGTCATAAGACGTAGTTACTTATCCAACATCTTAAACATCATGAAAATATGGATATCACTGTATCTGTAAGTAACGTTGGTCAATTGACAAAACAAAGCAAGTCCCGACAGAGTTTGTAATTCCTTGCAATAAAACAACTTTCATGTACGTTCAAAACCATGATTTAAAATCTTGTGTGTGTGCGTTAACCATTTTTCTGAGATTTTGTAACTCAATCCGCAAAAGGATTCGAAGCACAAAAAATACTTGCTACAATTCATTTCGAAAATAGTTATGTGCATAAATTTAGTCAGCACTCAACATCTCAACCCATACTCCTCCAAATCCCTCTGGTCCACTATTGTCATCCGGATATCCAAACCTCTTAAGGTAAAGTTGGGAATTACATCGATTAACCTTACGATTCTTCCTCGAATCAAAGTCATTTCAATAAGTCCATGGTTCTATTCCAACCATCAAATTTTGACCTGAAACGGTCCACTTAAAGCAATTATCATGCTTATTGTCACCCCAAGTGACTAATACTAATATCGTCAATCTTTTCCAATAACTATTCGCTTAGAAACTTCTTTACTACCCCCAACGGTCATCACATTAAAGTATTTCAAGTAAGCACATGTAACGAGTAGGTTCACCATAACATTGGCCAGATACAATTATGAACGTACCGTACATGCTTATCCTTGCTACTCCCGACGTGATCCTTGTTTCTAGCGACTCCATCAACCTCAAGACATCCTATCTTAACGTGCCTAATAGTGCAATTTCACTTTCTCTCACTTAAAAGGTCGCTAGTTTGAGTCTAGGCATTAAAAATCAACACCTAATTCTCTCAAACTTATGCTCGATACCAACTTGTAACACCCTCAAAATTGGAACGAGCAACTAACTTTAATTTCAATAAAATAACCAAAAGTTTATAAGATTATTTCTACAATTCATTCCTGAAAATACCTCAGAATTTAAACATCATAATTTCCACAAACTAAAAGCTTAAGACGACGTTACTTAACACAACACAAGTTGCTAGTCCCAAATAATGCGGAAGTTTCACTAAATCAAAATCATCTCTCGTGCACTCTACTAGCACTCACTACTTCACAGTGTAGCTAAAGCTACTCCCAACCTGAGCCTGTTGCACAAACCGACAAATAAAAAGGGTTAGGCTAACGCCTAATGTGTTCAAGCATTTTATCATGACTATATAAATTCATAAATGGAGAGAAGTGTAGTTTTTAGTCATGATTTCAAAAGAGTTTACTTTAAGTACAAATCACCCATTTTCCAACTCACACTATTCCCATGCTGAAATCTTTAATATAACATGATTTCCCAAAATAGACTCCTTTCCAAAATTAGTGCAAAAGGTAAAGTAGCATTTAATACCCAAAGTGATTAAATACATAATTATTCGTCATTAATCCAAAATATCCCAAAACATGGATGAAACATAATCCACAACTCATATAAGTGGAAAAGCAATTCTCATAAATATGATACGTCATCGAAAACATGGATACACGCAAATACCCAAAACAACACCTTTCGATAACGGGAGAGACCCGTATACATTGCACGTGACGGAACACAAAAGTGGGTCACCTACTATGCAATAAAACACCCACGTGGATTACTCTCGTAAACTGAGCTCAATCACTCCAGATCTATTGCCCGCAAGACTAGGGATCAGTCCCCAACTTCAACCACTTCAGATCTATACATTGGGTCACTCCAAATCCACAACAGCACATTAGGGATTACACCTTACTGCCCATGAGATGACGCCCGACCCTCTAGGTCCACGCCTTACTTATCATGGATCCTGATGCCTATCCCGTGCTACAAAAGAAACTAACGTCTCGTAAACTGAGCTCAATCAATCCCGACCTCTTACCCGCGAGACTAAGGGGAAACTCAAACGCCTATGGATCCATGGCTAACAAGGTCTCAAATATTACACGACCCCAAATATATAAACAAATGCATTTCAAAAATGTGAAATTCCCTAATAACGTAAATCATGATCAAAACTCAACTTTGAGCTATCAAAATGGACAAATGTCCCCAAAACTGGATAAAATCCAATACCGAGCCACAAGCTCAACTAACTTTAAAGATAGTTCATGAAAGTCATAAAATGACATTAAATATAACAACACACACATCGGTTGCCAATAAATACTTCAAATCCATGAACACCCGAAATAAATTCTTAGATCGGGAAAACCCACCTTTACAAAGGACTCACACCTTTACATTTTCAAAACGTCTCATGATGTGTTATATGCATATTTCCAATATATCCACAAAATGCATTTTTTTATACAAATAGACTCCATTTATCACATAAATCAATAACCATTTTCATATAGGATTTATCTATCACATTTTCCCAAAATATCCAAAAGTAGTGTTTTACAATATTTACCCCAATTAATACCTCAAAGGGTAAAATTCACCAAATACTCAACATTGATAATTTTCAGGTAAAACACATATTCACTTGGAAAAAAATATCATTTTGGCATGTACAAAGTTTTCGCAAAATAACTTGAACTCACCTTGCTAGATAAAGCTAAATCTAGGTTTTTCCCAAATGTATGCTCCTTTGAAGAAGTCCGAATCTTCAAGTCCAAATCTTCCAAAACCTAAATCCATAAGTTTCCAACCATAAATATTTATCCTCAAACACTTAGAATCATTTCCCCCCAACATATTACTCCCAAAATCACCAATAGATCAAAACCCTAATTTCCAAAATAATGAGAAGAGAAGATTACCTCAACCATCAAGTGAATCCACCACCCAAACACTTCTTATTAGGAAAAGGTTTAGGTAAGGGTTGGGTAAAACCCTAGAAAGTGTAGAAATCTTACCAAAACGAAAGTGAGAAGAAGAGTTCTAACCTCCATCCATAATCCTTTGATAAGAACCGAGAGAGAAGCTTTGGTTTCCAAGATTTATGGCTTCAAGAGCTCCAAAAACAATTTAGAGTGTTAGGGTTCGGTTTGGGAGAGTTTTGAGAGAAATGGGTGGAATAGAAAATGAAAGGGAGCCGAAGTCGTGGGTTTAAAACACCCTGGAGCTCGACGGCGAGAGTGACAAGCGAGATTGCCACTGTCACTCTCGCGGGGCATTCTCGCCCGCTACTCAAAATGCTCACGGTACAATTTCGGCGAAAGTGACACTGCGAAAGTGATCATGTCACTCTCGCGAGTGTCATACTCGCTGGACCTCTTAAAACTCTCGGTACATTCTTGGCGAAAGTGACCATGTCACTCTCGCGAGTGTCATACTCGCTGGACTTGTACCGAGTCCAAACTTAGGCCAATTTCTCGAGAGATCCAATTAGCATTACGTGTCCCACCTTCCAATGCAGCACCTTGTCCTTTTAATAATTCTAAATGGATTCCTTTACAATTTGAGTTATGATTTTCGGGGTGTTACAATAGAAGAGAGAAAGAGGTGGGTATATTTCGAGAACCAAAGGTTGACCACTTCATGAAGGTAGCAACGATTCATCATACAAATAAGCATTTATCGTTTTTCATCATTTTAGTCTATCAACTTTCAATTATGCCTTAATGTTCATATGGATCATTCTTGATTCAGACTACTGCAATAGAAGGTATTGAGAACAATCTAATTACTCACTACATTATCAAGGCTTCTCAAGCGAATTGTTTAACAAATATGTCAAGTAAGCACATGTAACGAGTAGGTTCACCATAACATTGGCCAGGTACAATTATGAACGTACCGTACATGCTTATCCTTGCTACTCTCGACGTGATCCTTGTTTCTAGCGACTCCATCAACCTCAAGACATCCTATCTTAACGTGCCTAATAGTGCAATTTCACTTTCTCTCACTTAAAAGGTCGCTAGTTTGAGTCTAGGAATTAAAAATCAACACCTAATTCTCTCAAACTTATGCTCGATACCAACTTGTAAGTGAATCCACCACCCAAACACTTCTTATTAGGAAAAGGTTTAGGTGAGGGTTGGGTAAAACCCTAGAAAGTGTAGAAATCTTACCAAAACGAAAGTGAGAAGAAGAGTTCTAACCTCCATTCATAATCCTTTGATAAGAACCGAGAGAGAAGCTTTGGTTTCCAAGATTTATGGCTTCAAGAGCTCCAAAAACAATTTAGAGTGTTAGGGTTCGGTTTGGGAGAGTTTTGAGAGAAATGGGTGGAATAGAAAATGAAAGGGAGCCGAAGTCGTGGGTTTAAAACACCCTGGAGCTCGACGGCGAGAGTGACAGGCGAGATTGCCACTGTCACTCTCGCGGGGCATTCTCGCCCGCTACTCAAAATGCTCACGGTACAATTTCGGCGAAAGTGACACTGCGAAAGTGATCATGTCACTCTCGCGAGTGTCATACTCGCTGGACCTCTTAAAACTCTCGGTACATTCTTGGCGAAAGTGACACTGCGAAAGTGACCATGTCACTCTCGCGAGTGTCATACTCGCTGGACTTGTACCGAGTCCAAACTTAGGCCAATTTCTCGAGAGATCCAATTAGCATTACGTGTCCCACCTTCCAATGCAGCACCTTGTCCTTTTAATAATTCTAAATGGATTCCTTTACAATTTGAGTTATGATTTTCGGGGTGTTACAATAGAAGAGAGAAAGAGGTGGGTATATTTCGAGAACCAAAGGTTGACCACTTCATGAAGGTAGCAACGATTCATCATACAAATAAGCATTTATCGTTTTTCATCATTTTAGTCTATCAACTTTCAATTATGCCTTAATGTTCATATGGATCATTCTTGATTCAGACTACTGCAATAGAAGGTATTGAGAACAATCTAATTACTCACTACATTATCAAGGTATCAATTAGTATAAGTATATTTAATGTATCAAGTTGTTGACTACTGATAAGGAAAGAAGTTAAAAGTTTGATTTCTAAACACGATTATGCCACCCTTATACCAATTCGAGATAGCTTATGCATTTTAATACAAGAGTTTTATTGATTTAATCTTGTTAGTTGATTACTCTCAATTGGTATCAGAGCCTAGCAGAGAAGAATTTGTGCATCATCCATTGTTGTTTATCAATTTTTGAGAAATTGATGAGTTTTTGGGTTTTTGAGATTTTATAGAAAATTTTCAAAAATCTAGAAATCGATTGAGTTTTGATTTGATTCACGTTCATAGATCAATTTTAGTTGTTGATTGGAACGATTTGCAATTTACAAAACCATTTTTCATCAACAAATCATAATTTTGGAAAATTAAAAATCAACAGTGAGTTTTGTTCATTGTAGTTCTTCAAAGTTTTCATGAAATTATTGTTTCATCTTATGTGTTTTAGTGATTTTTATCATTTTATATTGTTATCTCTACTAATTTTGAGCTGATTGCAGTCATCAAATCTAAAAAACATCACCGGAATGAGTACTCTTGAATCAGATATGAGTTTACGGTTTCCAACGACAAAGTTCATACTTTGTTGACCGATTTCGCTTTTTAAGTGTGATTTGAACGATTTTGTTATCACATATAATTTATTTTCAGATTTCGATCGATTTCCAACATCTAGATTTGAAAAACATCATCAAATCAGTGGTTGGAGTTTTTCTGGGTCATGTAGTGTTCTTCGAAGGTGTTAACGATGATGGTAATCGATACTGAAGATTAAGTGTGTTTTATTTGATCTAACCATCACATATTCGTTCATTTTTAAAATTTGAATATCCTACAAGTTTCATATTCGAAAAATATGCATAAATCAGTAAGTTGTCTGGTCTGAAAGTTTCACCGGAAAAACGAAACGTCGCCGGAATCTGGGTTTAGTCGCCAGAGTTCATAGTTATCGCAAATCTTTATCGCAAGGCTCATTTTTTGTCGCAACTTCAGGTTTATCGCAACCTAATCTTTATCGCAACCCTCTATCGCCGGAAAATCGTGGGTCGCCGGAAAAACGAACTTCACCGGAAATTTTGTCGGAATCTGGAAAAGTTTATCGCCACTTCATTTTTATTGCAAGTTTTATCGAAACTTGGTTTGTTTATCGCAACTCAAGTGAAAAAAAAATTGCCGCAAGTCTTTTTATCGCAACAAACTGTCATCGCAATCCTTATCGCAACTTCGCCGGAAAACCGTTTCATCGCCGGAGAAACATTTTTGTGTTTGAATTCGATTGTATTGTGATCTAACGACGTAAAGAAACCAAAAGAATCGATATTGACGTGAGAGAAGTAATAGACATCGCAGAATTTTAAAGTGTATATCCGATAGAATCATTCAAAATATTGTATAGATTTTGTAGATTATCTTGCCTATTTTGTAGGCACTCCTTTTGTATTTATACGGTGGTTAATGAGAGGATGGGCAACAACTTTGAAACCCATTCTATTATGGTATCAGAGCATCTCTCGATCCTCTCCTAACCCTAAGTCTTTATCGTCGGCAGCCTCTCCCTCCTCCTATACACCACCACCTTCTTCTTTTTTTCTTGTTTCAATGGCTCTCCATCATGCCCTTACGGTTACCAACATTCACAACTTTATCCTCATCAAACTCGAGATGGAGAATAGCTCCTACACTACCTGGTCGGAGCTCTTTAAGATCCATTGTCGGGATTTTGAAGTCATCGACTTCATCATCCCCCCTACACCTGCTGCCTCGTCGTCTGACAAGGAAAAAGAAAACGAAAAAACGCCAGCTGATTCTAAACTTCATTCCCGCCTTGACATTATGGTCCTTCAGTGGATCTATGGCACCATCTCCCACGACCTCCTCTATACTATCCTCACTCCCGATGCCACCGCTACCAAAGCTTGGGCAACCCTCGCAAATATCTACCAAGACAACAAGAATTTTCGTGCCGTCTATTTGGAGCAAAAATTGACCACCACCCGTCTTGACAGTTTTTCCGACATCACGTCCTATTGTCAATCCATGAAATTGCTTGCTGACCAACTTGCTAATGTGGGGGCTCCGGTCTCCAACAAACGCCTTGTCCTACAACTCATTACCGGTCTCTCCGAGCAATACGATGGGATTGCCATGCTGATCCAACAATCTGATCCCCTTCCCGATTTCTATGATGTCTGATCCAAGCTTATTATGGAGGAAAATCGAAAGTCCCACCAAGCTTCCCACACGGCCTTGATCTCTACTACCACCCCGTGAACTACACCTTCACCACAGCCACGGTCCGATAGTGGCAGGGGTCGTGGGAACAGCCGGGGACGTGGCCGCGGTAGGGGACGAGGCGGAAATGGACGGGGTCGTGGCTCGCAAAACCAAAACGGGCAGAATCAAAACCAACATCAGGGGTCTTATTTTTCTAACCGTGGACCTCCATTTCCTTGGAATGGCTGGCAGCAACAACAACATTTTTTCCAAGGCCCTTCCTGGCCGGTCCCCTCATCGCAACCACCATACGGACAGCGCCCCCAATGGGCTGTCCCACCTTATCCATACCCGACGCTGCCACAACCTACACCACCACGGTCATCCGCTCCTCAAGCTTACACTGGTATTCTTGGTCCTCGCCCTTCCTCCTCTTCTGACGGCTACGATGTTGGCCACACCCCTACGGATATTGATCAGGCGTTACACACCATGTCCCTCAACCCACCGGACAACAACTGGTACATGGACACATGCGCCACCTCCCACATGACAAATAACTCAGGTATTCTCTCGTCTTATTTTAACAATAAATCATTAAATGATATCACGGTTGGTGACGATTCTAGAATACCCATACACGGATCCGGCCATACCATTCTCAAACCCCCTCTTCCACCTCTCAAACTTAACCACATTCTTTACTCTCCTCATTTTATCAAAAATTGATTATGGGTTCGTCGATTTGCAACCGACAACCAAGTTTCCATTGAATTTGATGCTTTTGGTTTTCTTGTGAAGGACTACCGGACGCGGACACCTATTCTCTGATGTAACAGCACCAGGGACCTTTACCCACTTCTTCCTTCTTCATCTCAAACCGTCGCTCCCCTTGCCTTTTCAGCTATATCTCAACGTGTCTGGCACCAACGTCTAGGCCACCCGGGACCAGATTCACTTAGTCGTTTAAAGAAAAATAATGTTATCAATTGTCGAACTATTTCCAAATTTTCTCGTTGTCATTCTTGTATTTTTGGCAAACAAATAAAAATGTCGTTTCATGATTCTATGTCATCTACTTTTCTACCATTTGACATTATTCACAGTGACTTATGGACATCCCCCATACCATCCACTGGAGGTCACAAATATTATATCTTGTTGTTAGATGACTACACGAATTTTTTGTGGACTTACCCCCTCATCCGCAAGTCTGATGTGTACGGCATTTTTGCCCAATTCTCCACCTTTATCTCGACTCAATTTGAACGCAAAATTAAAACCTTTCAATGTGACAACGGAACTGAATACAACAACGTCCACTTTCACAATTTTTGCAAACAACATGGATGATGTTTCGTTTTTCTTGCCCCCATACCTCTTCTCAAAACGGGAAAGTGGAATGGAAAATTCGCTCTATTAACAACATCATTCGGACACTACTCTCCCACTCCTCCGCCCCTCCCTCGTTTTGGCATCATGCCCTCCAAATGGCTACTTATCTTCTTAACATCCTTCTCGCCAAAACCAAAAACTATCTCACTCCCACATCCCTCCTATATAGAAAACAGCCATCCTACAACCACTTACGTACCTTTGGTTGCCTTTGTTTCCCACTCACCCCTTCTTCTTCCATCAATAAACTTGAAAATCGGTCCTCCCCGTGTGTTTTCCTTGGTTACCCCTCAAACCACCGGGGGTACAAATGCTTCAACCTCTCTACTCACAAAATCATAATTTCCCGTCACGTCGTTTTTTACGAAAGTGTCTATCCCTTTAAGTCTTCCTCCACACCCACCCCATCCTACTCTTTTCTTCAAACCGATCCACACCCATCTTTGTGGTCTTCCGCTGCCCCGACAGCCACCACTCCCAACACCGCCGCCGGATCACCCCCCTCGACACCACCTGCCGAATCAGGACCTGTTGCGCCCACCTTTCAACCTCTTCTTTGGACCTACTCCCGACGGCCAAACCTCACCACCCAACCACCCCAAACCGCTTATCAACAGCCTCCTGTCCCGCCTCCACCGCCTCCTCCTACCCGGACTATTCACACCCGTTCCATGTCCGGCATTAATAAGCCAATCAGGCAGCTAAACCTTCACACAAACGCCTCTCCCGAGCCCATTCGTAAAACTCCCGCTGCTGCCCTCTCTAGCCCGGCCTAGAACCTCGCCATGCATGATGAATTTAATGCTATTATTGCTAATGAGACTTGGTAACTTGTACCTCGTCAACCTAATATGAATGTGATCAGGTGTATGTGGATTTTTAAGCACAAACTAACCTCCGACGGCCACCTAGAGCGGTACAAGGCCTGTCTTGTTTGTGATGGCAGGTCTCAGCAGGTTGGTGTTGACTGTGGCGACACCTTTAGTCCGGTTGTTAAACCGGCCACTATACGAATTGTGATCACTTTAGCCTTGGCCCACTCTTGGTCTATCCATCAATTGGACGTCCATAATGCTTTTCTTCATGGCACTCTCAAGGAGACAGTTTACATGCATCAACCTTATGGTTTTCGGGATCCCTCCTACCCGAATCATGTGTGTCGACTCCGAAAGTCCTTATACGGCCTGAAACAATCACCCCGGGCATGGTACCAACGCTTTACTGACTTTTTGTCTTCTATGGGCTTCACTCACAGTCAGTGTGATCACTCATTGTTCATTTACTGCCAAGGTGATGACATGGCTTTCATTCTACTATATGTTGATGACATCCTCCTCATCACCTCTTCTGACACTCTTCGTTCGGCCATCATGCAACAACTTTCACAAGAATTTGCGATGAAAGATCTAGGTCGCTTGAGTCACTTTCTCGGCATCTCCGTCAGTCACACTCCGAACGGTATTTTTCTATCTCAACAAAAATACGCCTCCGATATTCTAGAACGCGTCGGTCTATTTTCGTGCAAGCCGGCCCTCACCCCTGTTGATGTTAATGGCAAACTGAGTGCAAAAGACGGGGACCTCATGGAAGACCCCACATTCTATTGCAGCCTGGTCGGGGCTCTCCAATATTTAACCTTCACTCGACCGGACCTCACTTATGCCGTTCAGCAGGTTTGCATGTTTATGCACGTCCCTCGTATTCCTCACTTCAACGCCTTGAAGAGGATCCTCCGTTACGTCCAAGGCACCCTCTCCTTCGGGTTACACATGACACGAACTAATTCCATGTCTCTCGTCGGCCACACGGACGCCGATTGGGCTGGCTGTCCCGACACCTGCAAATCCACATCCAGCTACTGCCTCTACCTTGGTGACAACCATCTCTCATGGTCCTCCAAACGACAAACCACGATTTCGAGGTCTAGTACTGAAGTCGAGTACCAGGGGGTAGCTAACATTGTCTCCGAGTTGTGCTGGGTTCGAAATCTGCTCCTCGAACTCCTTCACCCTCCGCTTAAAGCTTCTATCGTGTATTGTGACAATGTTAGTGCCATATATTTGTCCGACAACCCAATCCAACATCAACGAACTAAACATATCGAAATCGACATACATTTCGTCAGGGAGAAAGTTCGCCAAGGACAAGTTCGTGTTTTACATGTTTCCTCCCGGTTCCAAATTGCAGATATCTTTACAAAGGGCCTGCCAGGTGTTCTGTTCGAGGATTTTCCGTCCAGTCTTAACCTCCGATCTCCTCCGGCTACGACTGCGGGGGTGTAATAGACATCGCAGAATTGTAAAGTGTATATCCGATAGAATCATTCAAAATATTGTATAGATTTTGTAGATTATCTTGCCTATTTTGTAGGCACTCCTTTTGTATTTATACGGTGGTTAATGAGAGGATGGGCAACAACTTTGAAACCCATTCAATTAAGAAGGAATAAAATCGAGTTGAAAAACTCACAGATCGTGTCTTGGGTTGATGAAGTACTCCGTTAAATTCTTTACTTTTTTTTGTCCTTTTTCCGTTAGTTTCATTAGAGTCATTAGTGTTTTCCGTTATAATTGTTAGTTTTTATTTCATTTTTAGTCCTAAGTTAGTTAGTTTAGGTTAGTTAATTTTTGTTAACATTTCCATTAAGTTTTCCGTTAACGTTTTTACAAATTCAGTCATTCCGTTAGCTTCTTCGTTAAGTCAGTCAGCAAGTTTAGGAGTCTGTCAGTTTTGGTCTCTGGACTTATAAGTTTCATTTTGTGTCGGTTTTAGTCCCTGTACTTAAACTTTCAGTTTCTGACACTTTGAGTCCTTATAGTTTGTCTTTCAAATTTTGTCAAGTTTAGTTCCGAGAGTTTTAACTTTAGGATTTTGTCACTTTTAGGCCTTGTTTTTCGTTTTAGTTTCGTAAGTTGTCATTTTTAGTCCCTATCCTCCATTATTTTTCATTTGTCGTCGATTTTATCAGTTTTTGCCTGGAATTAAACGTAACTGATATATATCTTTCTCGTGTTTGCAGGTTTGTCGATTTAAAGTCTAGTCTTCCGCATTCATTTTTCGGAATTAATTTTTGGGAGACAAATTTACAATTTATTTTTCAAATTTTATTTTTGAAATATTTTTCTGACTTTAATCGATTTTTCTTTGATCGTACAAGCGCACAAATTCTACTTCTCACGAAATATCTGTTAACGATCCGACATTTTAAATTTTCAGGTAACGATGGATGATTATCTCGCGCTAGAATATATGGGTTGGAATGATTCATCAACAGACAAACCCAAGGCAAGCTTAGAGGAAACCACTACTCTCAAAGACAAGATGTCAACTCTTGAAGCAAAAGTTGAATCACAAGCAGCTGATTTAACTGAAAAACTAAGAAAAGCTCATGAAACAATAGAATCTCAAAGACAACTAATCATTAAACATAATAAGTTAAGTGATGTGTTGAAAAAGGAACGGGTTGAAATCGAGCACTCTCGAGTTTATTTTCGAAACAGAATGACTGAATTGTTAGAAAAACTTGAAAGTTCAGAAAGAAAGAAAGATGAGCGTGAAAAGTTTCTACATGCTTACAAAGATAGAAACTCCGAATTAACCGAGAAAGCAAATAGTCTAGAGGAAAAATTGTACAAAATAGGCCAGACTGAACAGACGATTCATCTTAACAAGCCGAAAAACTTTAGATACAATAATGACAAATAGGGTTTGGGATACGATAATCCTTGTTATTTGGAAAATGCGTTGAAAAAGGCACCATGCCTTTACAAGTTTGAATGGCTTCACCTACCGCCCTTGAAACCTAAATACAAAATCAATTGGCTTAATCAGGAAGAACATGGGGTCGAGGAAGAGGTTAAGAGAAAAACAACTGTAACAATGCAACTTCCTTTTATCTACGACAGCGAAAATAGGAAGGCTTTGGTTTGGAACTGGAAACAAACTTTGTCTAATGGCTATTTCCAGAGCTATGCAGTTGAGCAACCGAAAGAGAGTGAAAACCCCGTTTTTGAAGGAAAAATATATTATCCTCCTTTGGTACTTGAACAGAAGCTCGTAGAACTCGAAAGCAAGATTGAAGACATTCGAAATGAAGACATAATTGCTTTTGAGATAGAAAAGGAAGTCATGTTAACTTTTCTTGTTAACAGTGAGAGAGAAAAGTCTAAAAATAAGTTTTCTGATTTTTCAAAGAAATCGGTTGAGGAAAAGAAAGCTGTTAAACTTAAATGCATAAAACTTTCAAAACAAAACTCTGATTTTGAAAATGTTTTATTTTTAGAAAATAAAAAGCTTGAGAAAAAAATGCCTGAGTTTGATATTGAAAGAAAAGTTTTTGAATCAAAAAGTGTTGAGCTTTCAATGAAAATATCTAATTTGTAAAAAGAATTAGACATCGAAAGAAAAGAATCTGAAAAGAAGAAAATTGAAGATTTTCAAACAAAGAGTGTGAAAGATGTCTATTCTAATGAAAGAAAGATCTTTCAGGCTGAAATCTCAAAGCTAACGAGAAAGTTGTCTACTTTAGCAACGAAAGCTATGAAAGAGCAGAAGATCAAATCTGATCTACAGAGGAAGTTTTATTTGATTTCTCGAGAAATTAGGAATGTTCTATTCGACAAGGTTCAGAAACTGGAAGCAATTAACTTTAAAGTTGAATTATCTGAACAATTTAGTGCTGATACTATTGTTCAATCGCCATATGATGATTCAACTGCTCCTGAATGTTCATTTAAGACTTCTTCTGGTTCAGTTCATGAACATCTTTCTTCGGCAAAGTCCGTTAAATCAAGCACTCCTTCAAAGGATCAGATGCACCCTTCTAATCTTTTCTATAACCATGTTGCTACAAGCTCAGATACTCCTATCTTTATGCATGTAAAGATGGTTTGGAAAGTGAAAGGTTCTTCACCTGAAAAAGATGTGCCAAAGTCGTTTGTTCCTCCACCTACGGTGAACAATAAGAACAAATCTTATCAAAGTAAGTCTTTTGTGAAACCTACTCCTATCTATTCTGCAAATCATTTGATTAGGTTGGCCCAAAAGCAAATTTGTTGTTCTTATTGTGGAACTCATGATTTTGTCAAGAAAGAAAATATTCAATACTGGTATGGTACTTATAATATTTCTTCAAATCGAACTGCACATAACAAGCCAGGACCCAAGTTCCGTTGGGTACCAAAATCAACTTAATCTGTTTTGCAGGTTTATCATGTGTGGTGCTGATTGTCAGAACTATACCAAACACATGACTGGAAAATAGAAGAGAATTGTGCAGATTTGAATAAGAGTACCTATGCTGAGATATATGCATAATTTCAGGGGGAGAATTTCTTTATTCTTGATATATTTTGGGCTTATTGATATATCTTTCTACATGTTAATGGCTTCTAAATAATTCAGTTCATAACCCGTACTTCAATGACATTGATGGTTTCTAAACACATCAGTTTAGAACCCGGATTTCAATGAGTTTATGGTTTTTGAATAATTCAGTTTAGAACCCGGACTTCAATGATGTTTATGGCTTCTAAACATCTCAGTTTAGAACCCGAACATAAATGTTTTTGACTTCTAAAAACATCAGTTTAGAACTCGTACTTAATTGTTTTTTACACTTTGATTGTTACATGTGCTAATGTTGTCAAATTAAGATCTTTACAGATTTTGAGGGGGAGCTTATCCGATTTTTAAATCAGTCGATCATAATTTGAGGGGGAGCTTAAATGTTAGCACTGTAAGTATCTTCTGAACTCAATCTGAGATTGTTTGAAAGAAAAACGACTTTCAAACATGAAAAATGTGTTCTTAAATGTTCAAACCACTTCTCTATTCCAAACAAATTTTATAAATTTAGAAGTGTGTTTTAAATGTTTTCATGTATATCTCGGATTTCATCATTATTTCTGACCGTGTGTTTCCAAAGATTAATACTTGCGCATTGTCTTGTCTATACTTTCAAGTATTCATACACACCGGTTCAGCTTCTTTTTGACTTTGTTATTACCATGTCTCAAAACAAAACAATGTTTCGATGGTAATACTCCCGTTTGAATTTCCAATTTTGTTGAGAATCATACATTCATTCAGCATAAGAGCTTAAACGTTTCATTCAAAGATTGTTTATATTTGTTCATATAAACAAAAGACTCAATTCTTTGATACCCTAACCGTTAATGAATATCTTTCATATTTGATCTGGTTGATACACTGTCAGATTCTCAAACAAGTCTTTTGAATTCATTTTATTCATTCAATATTCTTGTTTTGAGAAATCTTCAACGTTCAAATGCTCAAATATTTCATGATATTATTCAGGAGCATACATTCTGATGACAATGTAATTCAAAAAGATAAGATTTATAATTGTTCAAGATAAACTGTTGAACAACGCATCATTTTAGGACAACATTTCATGGGATCAGTGTGTGAGATTAACTGTACTTCTATGGATTCACGTTAACCAGTGTTTTCTATCCAAGAAGTTATCCTTGAGTGATTGAGGGGTGAGGGTTCGAAATCAAAGAGTGGGGGAGATAACTCATCCGGTTGAGTAATCTCATTGTGCTGAGGTAAAATAAAAAAGAGAGTTTGATTAGAAGTGAGCAGATTAAAAACAGAAAGAAGGTGTGAGAACAGAGTTAAAAGAATAAGAGAACTCTGCACCAACCAATTTCTAAGCCGGGCAACCACATTACTGATTGGTTCACATTCTTTGGTGACCATCATTGAAACAGACAATTAGCCCATGCCAACTCTTGCTTTAACCCCACCAGCTACTCATTTCTTTCTCAACAAAGAAATGTTTCAATTTTCTTAGGGATGCAGCATATTATCTATCTAATCTTCACTCGGAAGGTTTGGATATTGAAAAGAAGGAAGTTTGCCCCACCTTCGCACTTCAATCATGCACATTGAGTCCGTGGAAAATGTGTTGTTGTCTCAACAGTTTACACAATTTGAGCCTATTATTCAAGCATAAGTTGCTTCAATCATTTCTACACTTGCACGTACACACAAGGAATATGTTTTCTTGTCATAACGTTCATAGAAATTCCTTAGTGCTTTTCGATGATTGAATGGAAGCCCTGGAGAAGTGAACATCAAAAAACTCATTTCCAAAGTACATCCGTTGTACTAAGTGGCTTTGTGCAACTTACAGGCATTTTAACTGATTCATACATTGTTTTAGGGTTACCACTTTTATATTATCTGAATTTGAAAAGATTTAGATAAACATTTTTTTGGAATTGACGGTTAAACAGATCAAAAGGAGGAGATTGTTTCTGGTACTCAAAGAGAATGCTGAAATTGAACAAGAGTTTTGATGATCATGATGCCCACAATCATCAAAAAGGGGGAGAAATATCAATAGAAGAAAAGAGAAAGATAATTCGAATATTTCAATTTCCAAGAGTCAAAGAGATATTTGCCAAAGTCAAAAGAAGATAAGTTCAAGACAGTTTGTTCAAGATGATCAAATGTGTGGAGATACAAAGACAGCTGGTTCTTAAGATTATTCAAGAATGTCTTAAAGCTCAAAGCCCGTTAAAACCTCAAATCCCGTTCATGATCCAAGACTGAAGAAATTTGTCAAAGTTCAAAGCTGCAAAGATTAGTGATTTAAAGATATAAAGATTTTATTTTGAAGACCTTGATCAACACTACACAGATTTGAAGTTCGTGTTTCAAGACTTGTTGACTATTTGATTTTAAAGAGCCTAAATGAAGATTTAAAGCCGCCAAAGTGGATTCTTAAAGATAAAGCATATCTAAAGATTAAAGAGCTGAAGACTATCGTCATAATTTTTCTAAATCTTGAATCCATAGGGGGAGATTGTTAGTACACAGTGTATCCAAGATTTAGGAATAATTGTAATTTGTCAATATTAGTCAAAGTCAACAAATTAGCTAGTATTGGTCAAGGGTATAAATACCCTATTTCTAGGGTTTGTGAAGTTGAGGTCATTTGAGAATAACTACCATGTGTGTGTGTGTTTTTTAGAGAGTGGCCTCCAAGAGAGAAATTGTTATTCATTCTAATCTTCTACATTTCTCATCTTAATACAAGAGTTTTATTGATTTAATCTTGTTAGCTTATTACTCTCATTTAGATTCTGGGACTTGCGATATACCGGGACACTATTGTTGGAAACCAGGACAAAGTTAGCGGTTGATACATGGGAATATCATTTAAGTGCGTTGTGTTGAGCTTGGATTATACTGTCTTATTAAATCTTCTCTTAAATTATAAAAATGAGTAGGAACTTGTTTCTTTCGTTTTCCAAGCCCACACGTGCACCCGTTGCAAGTGCAATGGGGTGTGGGTAGAACTGACTGAATCTCATCCCGGAGACTCCGAAGCTTTTTGTAATAAGCCGACATTGAGGTTCCATCTTGGCGTGTTGAGACGATCTGCTGTTTCAATTCGTACGCCCTAGGCGCACTTTCTTTGCCAAATCTCTCAAGAAGATCAAACCAGATTTCCGAAGGTGTGCTTGCATACTTCACAATGCTTTGTATATCCTTCTCCATGGTCGTGGTAAGCCATCCTTTCACAATGGCGTCACATCGCATCCATGCCATAGGTTTGGTGACATTTTTTCGGGTTTCTTGATCGTGCCATCGATGAACCCTACCTTGTTTTTGGCGAATAGAAAATTCATCTCCTGCGACCAGTCACCATAGTTGTTGTCTGTGAGAACGTAATTGACGTGCATCTGCTTAGGATAATCTGAGGCATGTATGTAATAGGGAGAGTTTGAGTCAGGGGCACTCTCGTCACCCCCTTCCTTCTAGTTCTTCTCGGTAGCCATAGCAGCCGCCGACTAGGTTTTGATTGTTCTCTCAAACCCGCTCTCTGATACCATCTAGAAATTGAAGGTATCAAATCTTGCATATTATATATTATTCTGTATGTTGAAACGAGGATAATAGGTGTAAATAAATACAGGGGAAAGTGATAGAAAACAAGGAAGGTCCTAAACTAATAGAGGTATTAGTGGAGGTCAAAGCTGCAAATAAGGAAAGAAATAAGGAAAGAGATTTGATCAAATCCTTTAACTCATAGGTTGGTGTCATGAGAAAGGTGAACTACTACTTGTTTACGAGTTCATGGAGAACGGAATATTAGACTTACATCTCTTCAAGTCAAAAAGCTTGTTGACATGGGGAACAAGGTACAAAATTGCGCATAGTCTGGCTTCTGCTTTGCTGTATCTGCATGAAGGATGGGAGCAATGTGTTTTGTATAGAGATATCAAATTGAGTAATGCAATGTCGGACTCAGATTTCAATGCGAATCTTGGCGAGTTTGGGTTAGCAAAGTTTGTAGATCACGAGAAAGGCTCACAAACAACATTGTTGGCTGGAACCTGGGTTACATGGCTCCTGAAGCTGCAGTGACCGGCATGGCAAGCAAGTAAACATACGTGTTTAGCTTCGGAGTTGTTGCATTGAAAATAGCATGTGGGAGAACACTCGTTGACTACTTGGCCTTAGAAAGGCAAATAATATTAGTAGCATGGGTTTGGGAGCTCTATGGGACCGAGCCTCTTTTAGAAACAGTCGATCCACTTCTAGGGTCAGATTTTAAGGAAGAAGAAATGAAACGTTTGATGAACGTTGGGTTATGGTGCGTGCACCCTGGATCAAACCTTCACCCATCGATGAGACAAGTCATTCAAGTACTTAACTTTGAAGCTTCCCTGCCTACACTCCCCTCATAGATGCCGATGGCAACATATTTGGCACCTTCAATGCCTTCCATTGTCCAAAACCAATCGTCAAGTAAGGATTCCTCAAGGCACATAGCATCGACAAAAGCTTCTCCATCTGTTGCACTCTTACATTAATTTAATACAATGTTGAAGTGTACAACTTTTGTACAATCAAGGATTAAAGTTTTCGTGAATTAATCGGTATAACCGTATTGGTTTATTTCTTTCAAATAAAAAGTTCAAAATGTCATAATTAAAATAAACAATATTGATAACTACAAATCACAAAATCAAAACAATAGTATAATTTAAGAATCTATGGACAATTAAAGCCGTATGTTATAACTTGTTTTTAATAACATTAATTAAATGCTAAAATAACAATATATCATTGTTCTATTTTTCTTTTGATTATTGAATTTTAAAAATTATTATTAAATGTGACATGATATTAGAGCATCTATAACAGGCCGGCTCTTCAAAAATAAAACTAAAATAAAGACATTTAGATAATATTTTGCTTTAATAGTTTTATCAAAACTATCTTGAAAATGAGAAAGTAAGATTGAGAATGCTGTTTCAAAAAAAAAGATTGAGAATGCTTTTTCTTTTCCCAATATATAGCTCCTAAAAAATGATTATTAAGTGAAAACACCAATAAAAAACTTTGAAATAAATGTTTAAAGAGAAATAATATTTTTTAGATAAATAAAATATTTTAATATTATAATTAGTATTGGATAAAAAGTTGATTTTCGGCAACCCTTAAAATGAGCAATCTGTTAAAGATGAAAATAAATTTTTTTTAAATTTTTGACTTTTAATTCTCAATTTTTGAAAGTTGTTGTTCATAGATTCTGAAAAAATCTAATGGAATTGAAATGTTGAAATTGACCAAATTTCATTCATTTATTTGGTTCATTCTTTTTTAAAGAAGAAATATTCAAATTTTATAGAATTACATTAATAAGGGATTTCAACATTCTTTTACAATAAGTTATATTTTTAATGGAATGGAATATTATATTTTTTTTGTAATGGATATATAACAGTTAGACCATTAGTACCGTCAACCCGCAAATCCACTGAACTCTGATGCCACCTCAGCGCCACATCGGTTTTTCTCTTTTCTACCCTCCTTACCATAAAGTGGAGTATCGCTTCCTATTCAAACCCACCGAACCCACTCCTTAAAAATAAACCTGCAACAAAACGAACCCGCTACCCACAAATCTAGTTCACGAACCCGCTACCTACAAATCTAATTCACGAACCCACTCCTACCCGCTACCCCCAACCCGATGGTGAATCGGCTCCCCCGTACCACCAACCCACCCTACTCGCCCAACCCGTTCATGAACCCGGATGTGGTACCCGATGGCGGTATGCACGACCTTACAGATAAAAAAAAATATAGAATGAGATGATCAATTAACAATGACATGTATTTAGTCTAGACATTAGTGGTGAACCACGGTGACAACTCAACTTAATTTTATTAATAATATTGAAAAAGGATATAAAATGGTTGCTTTGGGTAAGATTTGAAGTCCTTTTAAGCTTTGATATTGTGATAAAGAATTAAAAAAAGAAGAAGATATCTCCTTATATTTTCGTTGCTTAGTGACGATTCCATTGTAATTAAATCATATTTGTTGCTTGAATTCGTAATGAATTACGATTTAGAGATCAATTAAGTTAATTTGAAATATTGTAATTGATTTAAGGGAAATTAATTAAAAAATACTCAAAGTTTGACTTTTATTTACCAAAATACCCATTTTTTCAGCTTTTGCAAAAATACTCATTTTTCTGCGATTGGGTTCGCGATCGTGGGATAGGATATAAAATGAAAATAGCGGGATCAACATTTTTATTTTATACACTATCCTGCAATAGCGGTTCCAATAGCAGAAAAATGAGTATTTTGACAAAAGTTGAAAAAATGAATATTTTAGTAAGTCAAAGTCAAACTTTGGATATTTTAATTAAATTTTCTTGATTTAATTCACATGTATCGACTAATTTATTATGTTGGACTTATTGTTTTATTTGGATCATCAATTAATGTTTATATTATATAATAAACTTTTTGATATTAAGTTACTATTAACTATTTGGTGATGGTATACGAACATCTAGGGCCGTAAATGAACCGAACGTTCAGCGAACCGTTCGTGAACTGTTCGGTGGGAAGTTCGTTTATGTTCGTTTATTTAATAAATGAACGAACATGAACACGTTTTTTTGTTCGTTTAGTTAAATGAACGAACATGAACAATGGTCTTGTTCGTTCATTTATGTTCGTGAACGTTCGTTCATTTATGTTCGTGAACGTTCGTTCATTTATGTTCGTTAATGTTCGTTCGTTTATGTTCGTTTACGTTCGTTTATGTTCGTTTACGTTCGTTTATACTTGTTTATACATAAACATATTTATATAATATGAAATTAATGTGTAAAATCATCAAATAAATTGATCTTTTAGAATTTATTTTTCATACCTCATAAGTTAACCCGGTTTTTCAATTTGTTAAGGTATTTTTTACGAACGAAATGATGAGTATTGTGGGTTTTTTTGTTCATTTGGGTTCGTTCGTTTATGTTCATTTAAGTGCGTTCGTTTATGTTCATTTAAAGTCGTTCGTTTACGTTCGTTTATGTTCATTTAAATTCGTTCGTTTACGTTCGTTTATGTTCATTTAAGTTCGTTCGTTTACGTTCGTTTAACTCTTAATGAACGAACATAAACGAACACGAACAAACAAAAATTCTTAACGAACGAACATGAACACAAAAAATCTCGTTCGTTTACTGTTCGTGTTCGTTCGTTTGTTCGGTTAAGTTAAACGAATGAACATGAACAAGCCTCCGTTCGTGTTCGTTCGGTTCGTACGAACATCTATGCACCATTAAAGTATTATGTTTTTCTTGCAACGAAGCTCTACTTACATTATTTATTTATATTTCATAGCTGATATTTGTTTATCGTAATACTTAAAGTTTCAATTTTGAATTGATAAGTAGGAAACTTAAGTAAATTTTGGATGCCCGACTTTGATGTCGTAATATAGGTTTATATATTTATTATAAATTGTTGATCACGTTCATCCAATTTTGAGTATAAAGAAGGATCATGATAACAAAAAAAAGGTTTAGACCAAATAACTATCATCTTGTTTTCATTAGCTAGGGTTATTGATATAATTTAAATTTACGACAATAAGTTAGTTCAATATTGTTATTATATGTGTTTGTTATGGTGACGGGCGTCGAGACCGTCAAATAATAAGTATTTATTTCTAACTGTGCCAAAATACAATATAAATTGTAATAGTGGTAAGTCAGGTCGAATCCACAGGGATTGGTCGTGACAATTAATTTACTTCTACACGTTACGTAAAAGGGGGGGGGGGTGTTGGATTTGATTAAGAAAACTAAACATACGACTAAAAGTGATTTAAAACGATGAAATAAAATCCAACATTAGTTTAACTTCGATTAAGATGATGACACCTATCATTGATTCCAAAGACGTAAACATAAAGAACGAACCTAAGTTGATTATAGTCGTTAACAAGCTCTAACGACATCTATTTTTCCTTAATTTACACCGGTTAAAATAAGCTCTTTAACCGGATCTTAATCACAAATAGAAATTAAATAAGCTCGTAAGTTCTTAGATGTGATTAGCTTTATCGAACTAGAAAAACACCAACTCAAAGCTATAAGCTCATAAGCTCGGCTTATAATTGCTTTGATTGCGAGATTTCAAGATTTCGATTCGAAAACCTTATTGAAACCAAATGAAATCTATTGTTACTTTATCAAAAATCCAAGACTATTACGTATCAAGGTTTTGACTAACAATCTTCCATGAGAGATTCAACTAATTGATCAGACTAATTGAAAACCCAAACGAAATTAACAATTAAAATAGAAATCAAGCAAATAGGTTTGTCCCAAACGATTACAATAGAACCTCAAAGTGTAACCATCAAAATCTAATCAAACTAATGATGGAATGAAAACTAGGGTTACAACTAAAAAGAAATTACCAAAGGATTAGTGAAATTGATGAAGTGAAATGCTCCAAATTAGTCTCCTTCTTGCTCTCTTCTTCCCCAAATTCGTTTCTGAAATTGATTCCCCCCATGACAGTTTTCACCCTCTCTTAAACCCTTCACGTGAAGAAACCGCCAAAATCGAATGCCATCTGATTCTGAGACGCGCGGCTTGAGGCCGCGGTGGAAGCCGCGTATATGCCTGTTTGCTGCCTTTTTGCCGACGTGTTCATTTCTTCTGGGCTCTAACGTTGGGCTTGCTATTCAAAACATTTCTTTTACTTCTTTGTTTTTGCTGTTGGGCCATCATTGGACCGAAACCAAGGACCAAATAAAATGAATCTCTTTTTTTTTCTTTTGTTTCCTGCCAAGCAAATTAAGTTTCTTTTTCCTTTTGTCACCAACATTAACATTATTATATTTTTTTTTTCATTTTTTTTAAATATAAATACAAATAATAAAATATTAAACACAAACAAATAGAGGTACTTTAAGCATATAATTTACACTAATTGTAGAGAATATTTGACGTAAAAATATATAAAAATCGCACTTATCATATGAATATGGATATTAGTATGTTATTAGTTAATAACATTTATAATTTTAATTCATGAATTGCCATTTAACTGTATTCAAAATTTGATTCAATAATCTAACTTAAATTTCCGATTGATGGATTTTATTTAGGCAAGTGTAAATTTATTTGTTTCAGGATCCATTATATATTTATAGTCATATATTTATTTTATGATTTAATTGAAACAAATTAATTTGATTAGGATAATTTTTGGTTAATAAACTAATTGTATCTGTTGATACAATTATGCAAAATCTAGTGTAATGTATTGGGTTAGTGTGACTCTTATTGTATAAATTTGTCCTTGTTAACATTATTTTAGTGGATTTGTTGAGCATATTAAATCCAAATTTAGCCCAACAAACTTAATTAAAAGAGCTTCGTTAATCTCATTTAAGTTTTTTGGGCCAACTATCGTTGATGTATGTACGAGACATTATTTAATAGTTTCTTTTTGGCTATCTATATGATTCAAATTGTGGGTCAAATTTAATCTAGATAACTTTAGAGCTCGATTAAGATTAATTTTAGGTTAACTAATTTTAAGTGTATTTTAAGTTATTTGCATTTAAAATTATTTTTGGATTATGAAATGCAAAATTAATATACATGTTCATAAAATTGGGCTATATAAGTTTTAACGTGATATCGTATAAAAGATCTTGGGGTTCACATCTCAAAATATGATTTATTTACCCTAACTTATAGCAATATTCATCAAAAACTTTAATTCAAGACATGAAAACTCTTACAAGTTTGTAAGTTCAACGTTGTTCTAAACTTAAAGTTGTCTTGATTATTAGTTAAAGTGTGTCCAGATCTAAAGCATTAATGCTAAAACGATATGGTTATCAATATATCGTTTGTGGGTTTAATGGATTATTCAATACATCTACATATATGTTTTATCATATAAATCAGATATTAAATGACCATTGACACCTAATTGATAAACAAACTTTTGTGAATTTTTAAACAATCATAATATCTCTCAACCTATATGAAAATTGGATTGTTTACCTTCATCAATTCACAAACTATAGAACCTTGACTGAAAATTTTCTAAACCATAAGATCATGTTGTCATATCAATTGATCTTTTTAGAGAAAATTTATACAGATTAATCAGTCAACCCTTGTGTATCTCAAATCACATTTACTTGAATTATATTCTTCCATAGAAGATGCAT
Source organism: Saussurea involucrata (assembly GCA_033807775.1). NCBI lineage: Eukaryota > Viridiplantae > Streptophyta > Magnoliopsida > Asterales > Asteraceae > Saussurea > Saussurea involucrata. The sequence continues at coordinate 118,643,433 of CM066324.1, forward strand.
TCTGAATAATTTTGGTTTAAGAACAGTGTCACATATAAACACACATGTCTATCTTGATACTTTGAAACTCTTCTTATCCATAGATTTGATTGTTTTCATTGGATAACTGATATGTGTAGTGTGTAGTGTGATGATTCATAGTTTTTAAATATTGAGATTTATACTACCATAAGTATTACTTGATATTTGTATTCAGTTATGGAGTTAAGATAATGATTAATTACGAATGACAACTTATATATATATATATAGAGAGAGAGAGAGAAATGTTCAAACGAGGAGCGTAACAATTTACGAGAAACGCGAGGAGCACCGCCCATGTACTGAATCACATGTGATTCACTACTGCCGAATCACATGTGATTCACAACTGATCGGGGGGCTTCCGCCCATGTAGTGGATCACATGTGATTCACAACTAAAATCATATGTGATTAAAATTCGGACACGCGCGGTTTGTCCCGCGGTTTGCAAAAGCGCGCGGTTTGTCCCGCGGTTTGTGTAGTGAATCACATGTGATTCAGTACATGGGCGGTGCTCCTCGTGTTTTCTTAAATTGGTACACTCCTCGTTTGAACCCGCCTCTCTCTCTCTCTCTCTCTCTCTATATATATATATATATATATATATATATATATATATATATATAGGGAAGAGTTCAAAAGAGAAGTGCAAATATTTAGAGAAATAAAGAAGTGATCTTGGCCATTTATTCGGTCAAGATCGACGGCTTTGACCGAGAAGCAGCGGATAATTTCTCGTGTGGTCTGTGCGTAGGCTGCACAAGATAGAAGGGTAGTTTCATAAAAAATACACGGGACGAGTTCATGTATGAATCTGTGTGATTCATATATGAACTGTGTTCATATATGAATCTTTGTAATTCACATATAATATTTTTTAACTAATTCATATATGAGCCTTTGTAATTCATATATGAATCAGTTTAATTTGTTCATATGAGAAGTAGTTAAAAACATTTCATATATGAATAACAAAGATTCATATATGAACACAAAGGTTCATATATGAATTAGTTTAAAAAATTCATATATGAACATAAGGATTCATATATGAATCAGTTAATTGGTTCAACTGATTCATATATGAACCAACAGTTAATTAGTTTCATATATGAAACATAAAGGTTCATATATGAATCACAAGATTCATATATGAATTAGTTATAAAGAGTTTATGTGTGAATTACAAAGGTTCATATATGAACGTATAGTTCATATGTGAATCACACAGATTCATATATGAACCCAGCCCGTGTTTTTTGTAAAAGTTACGAAATTGTCCTTATATTTTTTGATGTGTTCAGATGTTTCGAGGTATCAGAGAGATATTGGAGATGATTCCAGATGATCCGGAAATGATGATTGAGCCTTTGTTTTTATAGTCTTCGAGTGCTTTAAATGATCCCATAAAAACTTCTGATAACGGTCGTTACAGTCACTGGGTTTAATGCTCATAATTGCCTCTGTCGGTTATAGTTGTTGTTCATTAATGACATTGATTCCTGCATTTAAACAGCGAAAATATAACAAAAATATCGTATGTTAGTCGGTCGAGGTCGCAAGGTTCCATACGACGGACGTGTGTACTAGGCGACGTTGTGGTCGAGTGTCGTGAGGTGAGTAACTTTCGATTTCAACTTTGATCAGAGAATAAAGTATTATGATTTTACCTTAATATGAAAAAGTGTAATAAATGTTCTCCCTATTTTGGTCGTGGTCGGGACTGGTGAAATTTTACCCAAACAATGTCGATAGACGATTCTGAGTTCGTCGCAGGTACCGACGGACTAGACCAGTTCCGGGTTGCGGATGACGTGGTTACGGCGCCGTCACCTGGATTGCATTTGAGGGTTAGAGGCATCAATATTTCATCCGAGACGCCTCGGTCTTAGGGTATGAGATCGCCGATCTTGTTGTTTGCAGTCGGCAGGTATGTAGATTTGGTATATGTTTAATCCTAGTACATAATAAACCGGTCCTAATGTTTTTTGTATTGTATATTTTGCAATTGTAAAGGTTTAGGCACACGACGGTTCCCCGGAGGGCCTTGAAAATCTTTCGGACTACGTTCGATAGTCCATGGGCTCACTATAATGATGTCCCTGATTCACACTTCAAGATGATGTTGGATCGTCTTCGGGTTTGTATTTTAGTCCATTAAACTACTTGCTTTAATTTATTTTACTTAATCCAAACAATGTGTATGCAGTTGCTTTATAGTTGGCCGCCTCATATGGAAGCCAATGTTCTACTTGCCATCCGGCGTGCCGTGATGAGTAGGTATTCAGATATGATGTCTGATGCCCGTCAGCATGCCATCGATCAACTAAAATCTTTCGATCATATAGAGTTCGATAGTCATGACTACCAAATGCTTAGCCCATACCCCCTGAGTGGATAATGAACGAGTATTGGGTCCAGATAATTGATCGGGTAAGCGTTGTTGAATATTTTAATCTGGTTGTACAATTTGATTTATGTCTTCTTTTTAACAGGCATGGAACAACGACGTGTTCAGGCGTACATGTAAGGCTGATAAGTCCAACCGTAATATGGGGGGACGACATCGAGACACTGTGGCGGATCCATTTCTACCGCTATGCATCGGGACCGCATGGTAATTTGTTATCCACTACACTAAATGTATATAGTTGATGAATATAAACCTATATATATACATGATTTTGTTACCTACTAACATTTAAAGTTGTCTATTGTAGAGAGAGTCTTGGGGTCGTGAGCCTACTACTGGGGAGATTTATGAGAGGACGCACTGCACTAACTGGAAGCTTGTACCGGGTGCGACCGGTCCTTCCACGGATCCTCCGATCTACCCATACCCAAAGGTGGCCGACGTTGCGGTAAGTTTCCTTATAGTACTAGACTGTTTTTCTATATATGTACACGTGTATATAAGTGACATATGTATCGACAACTTCCTTTAATAGTATGTGTATGCGTACATGTCTATATACGCATACACACTTCTTGATTTGGTCGATCACGGTACTAACATTTGTTCGACCAGAAGAAGATTTGGTCGCACGACGCTTCAAAATGTTAGAAGAGCAAAATGCAAAATTTCTACCTATGCTATCAAAGCTTCCAGGGCAATCGTACTCGTTGAAATGAACCCCACATGGGATTCCAAGACTCGCCTTTCGCTAACCATATAGCCGTGCTTGACGTCCCCAAAAAATTTAATATACTAGCATTTCATCCAAAATACTTTGGGATCTATGACCCCAATTAGCATGTCGCTCAATACAAGCAATTAATGTAGAGCGCTTCAATTACACAGGATTATCAAGAAGTGTGTATGTGTGAAATCTTTCGAGCTTCCTTAATAGGAGTCGCACTCCAATGGCTTACTAACCTGGAACACGATCGATTGAATCTTTCGTAGATATGGTTAATCAATTTTTCCAACATTTAGTTTTTAGAACCGTAGCTAATAGTTATCTTTTGACCACAAAGAAAATTGTGATCAATTCATAACATATAGTTACGCTTAAATTTTAGAACCGTGACTATCGGTTAACTATTTGTCACACACAATAATAAAAGTTGTGGCCATAAATTACTTATTAGTCACATGTATTGAATTGTTAGAAACATGGCTATTGGTTATCTTTTAGCCACCCACTTATTTTAAACTAGCCCTTAACTACATAATTTTACCCATAAAATTTTCATGCTAACCGTTGTCAGTTCATGACCTATATTTACGCTTAATTTGTAAAACTATGGCTATCGGTTACCTTTTGGTGACACAAGATAATTAAAACAGTGGGCATAAACAACTTGTCTTTTGGTCACATTTAATACGTTCTCGTGACAATATACACTTTGCTTTTAACCACAGAAAGTTAGATTCATGTGGCCGTATGTCTGTCTATGGCCACAGACTATAACATTCACAACATAAAGTCATGGATTAGACAGAAAAAATCGTGACTATATGTCTATATATGGCCATGGTTTATGAATGTTATTTGTCACGGTCAAAAAAGACGTCACCATAGAGAACCATTTAGTCATAATTTTATTAAAATTGTGACTTTATGTTAGGACGTGTATGGTAATGGTCACAATTATTGAGTTAGACTTTGGCTAAAACAACACTCTAATATTTTTATAACTTTTGACCACGGTTTAAAACTTGACCCTGGTTGGCCTGTATTTCCAAAACCATGGAAAAGGGTCATTTTTGTACTAGTGTGTGATTTTATATTAAATTCACGTGTAAAATCACAAGTGACTCATGCAACCATGGTTGCAAGATGAGGTCGCGGGCCAAGTCGCCCGCACACCCTTACATTGAGCGTGTTCCGTGATCACATTGGTTTTAATGTAAAATCATATGTGATTTGATCGTTCTCTTATTTTATTATTTTATTCATGTTCTCATTTGATATATATATATATATATATATATATATATATATATATATATATATATATATATATATATATATGGGTTAAATCATGTGAGAACCACAAATATGTTATAAACCGTGAGAACCGATATAAAAAATATTTTTTTACATGAAATTTTTTAATCAAATGCTAGGATTTATTATATTTTACTTCAAATATATGTGTTTGATAATATGATAGTTTCACATGGATTTGTTTCACCATATGAATACTTTTTACGAGTATTTTTCATTTCACTAGGTGAAACAAAATTCGTTTTTCACATATGTGTAACAATATCTTAAATAATAGGTTTTGATGAAAAAAATCATGTAAACAAAAATATTTACATTGGTTCTCACGGGTTAGTAGTCTATTTGTGGTTCTCATTTGATTATCGTCATATATATATATATATATATATATATATATATATACATACACACACACACACAGGGTTAAGTTCCGGTGAGAATCTAAGGTTAACGTGAGAAACGGTTATCCACCGTTGGATGAGAAATTGATGCATACTAGGATGAGATCCACCGAGATTAGATGCACCGGATAAGTTCTCTTTCAAGACGCAATTCATAAGAGAACATTTAATTAAAAGTGATCAACGTTTCAAATCTACTTCTCATACTTCTTGTGTTACCCTTAACTTCTCGCACAATTCTTCTTATGCACAAATATTCGATGAGAATGGCGTTATTTAATAATATGTAACAAATTGAGCATAATATATATATATATATATATATATATAGGGGTTAAATCATGTGAGAACCACAAATATGTTATAAACCGTGAGAACCGATATAAAAAATATTTTTTTACATGAAATTTTTTCATCAAATGCTAGGATTTATTATATTTTACTTCAAATATATGTGTTTCATAATATGATAGTTTCACATGGATTTGTTTCACCATATGAATACTTTTTACGAGTATTTTTCATTTCACTAGGTGAAACAAAATTCGTTTTTCACATGTAAACTTATCATATGGTGAACACGAACATATGTGTAACAATATCTTAAATCATAGGTTTTGATGAAAAAAAATCATGTAAACAAAAAATTTTACATTGGTTCTCACGGGTTTGTAGTCTATTTGTGGTTCTCATTTGATTATCGTCATATATATATATATATATATACACACACAGACACAGGGTTAGGTTCCGGTGAGAATCTAAGGTTAACGTGAGAAACGGTTATCCACCGTTGGATGAGAAATTGATGCATACTATGATGAGATCCACCGAGATTAGATGCACCGGATAAGTTCTCTTTCAAGCCGCAATTCATAAGAGAACATTTAATTAAAAATGATCAACGTTTCAAATCCACTTCTCACACTTCTTGTGTTACCCTTAACTTCTCGCACAATTCTTCTTATGCACAAATATTCGATGAGAATGGCGTTATTTAATAATATGTAACAAATTGAGCATAACACTACCTGAATCTCAAATAAAAAATTGGTTCACATGAGTTGAACAATCAACGTCCTGCCATAGTCTTTGAGAATGATCAGGTAACAAGATTAAACCATTAAAGCACTTTATTAGAGGAGAAATGTAGAAGATGATGAATTGAGTACACTTTCTCTCTTGGAGGCCACACACACACTTTAGAATGCTATACACAAATGACCTCACACACACAAACCCTTACAATTGGGTTTATATACCGTTTGACCAAACCTAGATAATTTTGACTTTGACCATTGTTGACTAATTACAATTAGACTAAATCTTGGATACATTGTGTACTAACAATCTCCCCCTGTGGATCTAAGATTTTAAAAAATTATGACGATAGTCTTCAGCTCTTTAATCTTCAGATATGCTTTATCATCAAGAGTTCACTTTGGTAGCTTTAATCTTCATTTAGGCTCTTTAAAGTCAAATAGTCAACAAGTCTTGAAACACGAACTTCAAATCTGTGTAAGGTTGATCAAGGTCTTCAAACAAAATCTTTTTATTTCCTTTTTGATCCGGACGGTTGTTTTCTCAGTCTCTTCCTCAGAATCAGTGTAGATTATCTCAATAAGCATATCATCAACCATCCTTTCATCATCAGTTCTATTGTCAACAACAGAGGCTTTTCAACCCCAGTTATGACATCAACTAGAACTTGGGTTTCATCCACTTGGACCATATCAGTGTCCGTTCCACCTGCCCCTGTCTCCTTTTCACCAGCTGACTGACATGAACCCCCACCACTGTAGTAGATTGAGTTGGTAAGACGCTCGAAGTCGTTGCTCGAAGGTGGTGTGTTTGAGGTTGGGTATGTTGACGGAGTAAACCAATTAGATCAACTTCTTCAGTTGTACTTGTGTCACGTTTGGCTAGGAGTCGGGCTAATAGCTCTCATTTGAGCTGGTCTTCAGATTTGGTGTAATGGAACTGGTGGTGGTTGTTGTGGGTCGGATTGTGTATTGGATGGTTGAATCCGAGGGGTTAACGACGATTCAACAATATGTTTGCTCTTGATGGCTTTGCTCAATTCTCTTGCTAATTTCTCAACGGTACTCTACATAGCATGTCTGTGTTGCTTGTGGGCTCTGTCAATGGAGGCAAAAAAAGATGATGATAATAACGAAAGAGTAATATAATGAGGGGACGTTCCAATCATTCTTATAACATCTTCGGGATCAAAAACGGGAAAAAGATATCTAACATCCGAGCCACATAGGTTCCCCGTTGAAGTAGCGGTTGTAGCAACCGTACTGCCTGTGTTCATAGTTGGCGCGATGTTAACTATGACATAACTTCCACCCTGTCCTCGTGGGTTACCAATAAATGGCGGCCACACTCTGGGTGTTCCGGTTGGAGCACAAAAGCTCACAACTTGGTGTTATGCCATCATTTGTGTCCTAGGAAAGGAAGTTGTTCCAAAAGGTCCTAGACTCATTGTGCTTTGAAGAATGGGCGGTGGTCGGGGCAAGAGCCTACCTGTTTCAATACCAGCATACACCGAGTGTGTCGCCGATAGACTTTGCGCTTTATCCCCTATGGCAAATGAAACATCGACAAATTGAGATGCTGATGAGTGGCTTAGAGGGGTTGTGCATTGCATGGCTGGGTCCACCATGTCTGTTTCAATACGCAATGACGACAGACGCTCGTTGGTAGATGATGTGGCTACCCGGCTCGGATTAGGTTGGGGAGAGCCAGTAGTTAAAACATTTTCTGACCCTATCTTTTTCTCTCCCATTTCTTTTCTCACCACATCACAGCTCACATTAGTATTTTCTACTATATCTCCCTCATTCCGCCTTATGTCTCCAAAATCTCTAGGGGTTAAAATCTGAATCATCCTCGGATTCCATCGGTATGTCATCGAGGATGGGTATACGAATAGCTCTGGTAGAAGATGCCAGACCAGCAGTCCTAGCCACCCCACCCACTCTCTTTCTTAAAGTTCCCCTCACCTCTCTCCGTTCAGGAACCCCAAGTTCATGAACCTGCTCGATAAGTAAACCCTCACCGCCTAGTGAGTTTGCACCATGGGGAGGTCTGGCCGGTTCTGGCTAGACCACTAGTGCGTTAGCTAATCTATACTGCCTAACTACCTCAGACTACTGGTCGGCATAGGCAAGTACAGGTTCTGGTATCACGACGATGAAATGGAATAAAAGTTAGGAATATTTACCTCGATATGATTCTGAAAGGAAATTAATGGATGAAAACTCGAAAATTTTAAAACACTTTCAGAAATCGAACACAAATATTTTAGAGAGTTGAGAGGGTTTTTGAAATGAGACAAAAAAGGATTCAAACTCTCTGTATTCATAGAAGGTTGAGAGAAGGACACGTGGCAACAACTGATTGGTCCAAGGGTTTGACCGCCACAGTGTCAGGTTGTCGCAATGAACAGATTGCGAGAACCCTCAATCTTATCGCAATGAACGGGTTGCGATAGTCATGACCCCTTATCGCAACAGGCCGTTGCGATACGTTACTGTTCATATGTTCTTATCGCAATGCAAGGTTGCGATAGTTCTCTTGTCGCAAACTAAGTGTTGCGATAGAATGATGTTTAACTTTTAATCGCAATAGTTAGTTGCGATAACCTATTGTTCAAAGGTTATCTCAGTGCATTGTTGCGATAAATGAAATACTTGGACATTTTTCAGATTAAAAATTGATCACATTGGAAAATGTCCAACTTCCAATTGATTCAACACTCAAGTTTTTTTAAACACAGTTTTCACTCCCCCTTAAATGATGCAAAGATTTTTCAAAATTGTTTTCATCATTTAAGAGTTAGTGTTTAAAAACAAATTAGAACACATACCTTAACACCTCGGAGACAATTAATCACAACGGATCAACACTTACATGATAGTGATGCACACTCCCCCTAAATTTGTGCATAGGATGTATTCTATTAACTCCCCCTGAAATCATGAGCATACCTTTCATGCAGATACAGATATCATAATAGATCAAAGATAAGACATTTAAAAAAACTGAGAAAAAAGAACGGATTGAAAAATACTTATAATACAATGAGAATATAACAATTTAAATAACATATATTAAAGATAGAATATGATGAAAATTTTAGTGTATTAATCTAGAAATGACGTATAGATTAGGATACAAATATTTCCATCTATTATTTGTTTAATATATGACATTTAAACTTTCATATTAAACATGCCGAGCTTGGATACGAGAAAATTGAAACGTTTTTCATCCAAGGCTTTGGTAAAAAGATCGGCAAGCTGATACTCAGTTGTAACAAAATATAATTCAACAATTCCTTTCTCAACATGATCTTTTATGAAATGATACCTGGTGTCGATGTGTTTAGTTTCAGTATCTCCTTTTCCACAAAGTTTCTCAGCATCTCCTTTCTACCAGTCATGTGTTTTGAGCAATCGGAATTCAAATACCACACATGACTGGGCTGCAAAATGGAATTTAAACAGCTTTTGGTACCCACTGCCAATTGGGTCCTTTCTGATTAGTATGTTTGGAATTGGCATTTTGTTTTCTATAATTGGTTTTAAAATAATCATTTGAGTAAAACCAACGGTTATAGTCAGATTTGCAGATAAAATCATCCACACCACAAGAAGCACAACAAATTTGATCTCGTGCCAAATTAATCAGTTGGCGCATTGAATAAACCTTGTAAGGAAATACAAGTTTTCGTCTAGTGCCAACATCATAATTAATAACATTTGAAACAAAATTGTCTTTCTTGGAATTTAAAACATTTAAAGTAACGTGGGATGATTTGATCTGGGCCACATCCTGTGTGGACTCCTTTATTCTCCACTCAAGACGCGTGTTGTTTCTCAAATTACGATCTGAAAAACCAGACAAATAGGAGTTGTAAGCCTTTGAATATTGAGTCTGAAAAGAATTAACACGCTTCTTTCCTTTTGTTTTTCTTTTCTTTTTCTGTAATGATGGTTTTGATTGAGATTTAGAATGATCATCATTAACAGAAATTTTCTCAGCTGATTTTGAAGATTCTCCTTTCAAGATAATCTTTTCAGGTTCCTCTTCATTTATTAGAAAGTCAGAATGCTCTGGAAGTTTGGCACAGAAATCAAATTGAACAGGTGCTTCACACACAACTTTACCTTTGTCCTTACCAACATTCTCGCTTTCAAAATCAGTATCAGTGTCATATGATAGGCTAGCATTATCAGACTGATCTTCCAAATCCCAAGGTTCAAAATCACCTTGTTCATTGGTTGTCCAGTCTCTCAAAAAAGCATTTCCTATAAAAGCTTTGCATGAGGAAACATCTGAATCTGAAGATTGTTTTTCTTTTAAAGCTTTTTCTTCAGATATTTCCTCAAGTTTGATTTTCATTCCTTTTAAACTTTCTGAAAATACAGTGAGCAAAACTTCATTTTCAATCTCAAAAGCAAGCTTCTCGTCATTTCTGACTTCTTGAATATTGCTTTGGATCTTGCTTTCGAGGTCCATGTGTTTTTGTTCAAGAACCATTGGTGGGAAGTATCTTTTACCTTCAAAAACTGGTTTGTCAGTATTAACCTTTTGAGTATTTCCTTTTTCTTCCGATTCTTTAACAATATGACTCTCAAAGTAATTGTTTGGTAAGGTTTTCTTATTATTCAATGCCTTTGCATTGTCTGGACGATACCAAAAAGGAAGTTGCATTTTAACTGTGGTTTTCCTTTTTTTTCTTCTTCAGCCTCATAGTCTTCACCATCCATCTTAAGACACTTGATTTGAAAGTTTAAATGTACGACAAGTTCAATCCATTCAAATTTATACAAAGTGGGAGATTTTGATAAAGCATTGCTCAGGTATTGTGGATTGTCATACCTGATTCCTCACTTTGAGTTGAAATATATGAACTTATTTGTTTTATGCATGTGAATTGTTTGTTCAGTTTGACCTGCTTTGTACAATTTATTTTCCAGATCCTTGACATTTTCACATAACTCATCATTTCTGTCTTTGTAAGCATGCAAAAGACTCTCAAACTCACTATTCTTGACTTCCGAACTCAGTAATTTATCCGATAGTTCAGTTATTCTGTCTTGAAAATAAGCATGACCAATCTCGAACTCAGCCTTTTTCTTTTCAAAATCCTTAATTTGACTGTCTTGTTCAATTAGTCTTGCCTTTTGAGTGGAAATTATCTCATCTGCTCTATCCTGATCTCTTTTTAGATTTTCTAATCTTTTTGTTAAATAAGCTTGTTGAGTAAAGAATTGATTGTAAAGATCGGAATGTACCTCATTTGTCTCCTTTACAGACATTGTTACCTCTGAAATTGCCTTGGGTTTGTCTGCTGATGAATCATTCCAACCCATATATTCTAGCGCGAGATAATCTTCCATTGTTACCTGAAAATTTGAAATGTCGGATCGTTAACAGATACTTCGTGAGAAGTAGAATTTGTGCGCTTGTACGATCAGAGAAAACACGATTAAAGTCAGAAAAATTTTTAGAAATAAAATTTGAAAAAACAAATTCTAAATTTGTCTCCCAAAAATTAATTCCGAAAAATTAATGCTGAAAACTAGACTTTAAATCGACAAACCTGCAAAATATGATAAAGATATATCAGTTACGGATAATTGCAGGCAAAAACTGATAAAAAAGATGAAAAATGAAAATTAATGAAGAATAAGGACTAAAAACAACAACTTATGAAACTAAAACAAAAAACAAGGACTAAAAATGTAAAATTCTAAAACTTGCAAAAACAAGGACTAAAAATGTAATAAACTAAACTAATTAGCTGGACTTAACGGAAAAGGACCACAAATGTAACAAACTTAACAGAACTAACGAACTTCAGTTAGTTACTGTTCATCACCACCAAAAACGTGATCTGATGCATTTCTCGTTCGATTTCCTTTGTTATCTCATGTCAAGACTGATTCGTTTATGCTTTAATTTCACAAAACAATCGATTTATGCAATGAAATCTGTAACATGCAACCAAAAATCGTTTCTCCGGCGATGGTTACGTTTTTCCGGCGAACATGTCGCAAAGAGGTTGCGATATCGCAACAGTTGCGATATGGGACTGTTGCGACACAAGAGTTGCGATATCGCAATGAATGTTGCGATATGGAAGCCTTGCGATATGGATGAACTCCGGCGAGATATGAATTTACCGGCGATGAAAACCCAGAATCCGACGAATCATTTAGCAGCTATATATCACTTATTTCTTTCCGTTTTTCAGATCTGAGCATTGCTATCTGATTGAAATCAAAGAACAAACAGATCCGTGAAGCTCTAAATCGATAAATTCACTAAAAACTTAGACAACAAGTTTTGTTAAGTTCCGATGAACAACCTGTCGATGTGATTAAACTAAAAACACATATTAAATGCTATTTTTCGAATCTTTAACTCGTAATATGCTCAGATTGATAGAGAAAACGATCTGTGGAAGCAACAATAGAAACAAAACACTAAAACACTATCAATCTTACGAATCGATCAACATCTTCTTGTTAAACTTTTGATGAACACCAAAAAGAAAATGTCGAATCCACAGAAACTCAAGTCACGGATTCTTTGTATTTTTCGAATCTAGATGTTGCAGTCAGTTAGAAAACAACAGAGAACTTAATATGTGATAGCTAAACAGATCAAAATTCAACAAGAAATGAAATCCATCATTATCCTCATAAAACTCTTCGTTGAACTCACTGTTTGATATTTTGATTTTCCAAAATTGAGATTTGTTGATGAAAATCAATTCTAAATGATTGAGAATGATTCAAAACACAACTGAAACAAATTAATTAGCAGAAATCAATCCAAAACATAAACAATTTCTAGATTTTTGAACAATTTCAATAAAATCTCAAAAACTCAACCAAACTTCAATTTCTCAAAAAATTGATAAAAATACTTGGATTGAAGCACAAATTCTTCTCTGCTAGGCTCTGATACCAATTGAGAATGATCAGGTAACAAGATTAAACCATTAAAGCACTTGATTAGAGGAGAAATGTAGAAGATGATGAATTGAGTACACTTTCTCTCTTGGAGACCACACACACACTTTAGAATGCTATACACAAATGACCTCACACACACAAACCCTTACAATTGGGTTTATATACCCTTTGACCAAACCTAGATAACTTTGACTTTGACCATTGTTGACTAATTACAATTAGACTAAATCTTGGATACATTGTGTACTAACAGTCTCCTCTTTCCGCTTCATGCCCACCCCCCCCCCCCCCCCCCCCAATTAAAAATAAATTAGAAAAGATACCAAGGGGAAAGTAAAATGATATTTAAACCATTTAGAAAAATACCCACCTTTTCACGATCATTTCAGCCATCATTTATATATAACATAAAAATAATCTCCTTTTATTTATTAATATTTTCTTTAATTTTCCATTTTTGACTAAAAACCATCGATAATGAAATTAAAACACGGTCACTTCTATATTATATATTTTAAAATATTTAAGTTAAAGTTTTAAAAACTAATTTTATGTATTAAAATTAGAACATATTATTTAAAATTTCATATTACAACTTGATAAAATATAAGTACAACTAAGTTTTTTATACCCTATAAATACAATTTATTAAAATTTAATGTTTGAATTCATTTAACTATCAACATATAAACATAATTAAACAAATGATAAATAGTACGAAATAAAACATCTATATTAACTTTTCTACTTAAATATTTTATGCATACATTCTTTGTTAGGACACAAAATGTCCTAATTATAAGATATTTTATAAAAGGGTATTAATTGTAATATGGGCTTCGATATAGTGTTATGGGCTTGGGCTTAATAGTGTAACAAGAGGGTATATATAGTTAAGTGTGTGTAATTAGGGTTAAGAAGTTGTCATTGCAATGTAGCCTCCTAGTGTGTATGTGTGTGTAAACTAGAGAGATTCATTCTCTCTCTAGGTGTTCTTCTTCAATAATACACCACTTTGATTATAATATCTTCTTGTTACCAATCTATCTTCATTATATGAATCGTTGCCTTGTTAAAATAGGACTAACATTCTTAAGTAAAAATATCTAAAATATAATTAACATTTAAATTAAACAATCTTTAACTCCTAACAAAATTTGTACTTTGGTGGTTTAATTAGAGGTAATTTTAAGACATTATGATTATAAAATTTATACTTATGGGTGGTTTACTAAATGTTTAGCGGTAAGTGCTTATATGCGATGATAAGGATAAAGAGGTTTACCCGATAAGCGAGAACCAAAACTCATTTACTCCTATTTTGATATAAAGTAACCATAGCAATATTCAACAATCCATATTGTCAACATATAAACAATCTAATCTACCTCCCATCTTGAAAAACCATATATAATACGTCATGCAATTGTTATATAATACAAGTGTTGAGGATCCCTTTCGACAACGGCCAAACAAACAATAATGATGTACATCTCAATTCGATTTAGCACCAAATACTATATATATTTCATTGCTCGCCGTACCAAGATAAATGGTAAATTTATTTTGTTTTATAATTAAATTTACTATTTGTTTAAATTTAAAAAATTGGTGAGAGACAATCCTTTAAAATACGAACATTTGTTGGATTTTAATAGTATCACTAAATTCAACAAATTTTCCTTCAAAATGGACAATGTTTTTAAAAATTTGAAAATCTCTTAAAGAAACTTATTGGGAATTTAATTAAAATACCTAAAAGTTGACTTTTATTTATCAAAATACCCATTTTTTCTTTGATTTTATCAAAATATCCATCAAATTTGGTGAGTTTTGATTTGATATTTACACTTTTAACCCATATACTTATTTACTTATTTTATTTTATATCTTTTACTTTTATAATTTTAATTTTACATTTAACACATATAATCGTTTATTAACTAAAATACGTTAAAAAAAATACGTTTTAATTTTAACAAGTTACACCATTATAATCGTCTCTTCAATACATTCGAAATGAGCTCAATATTGAATATTTTTGAATCTATATATTTTAATATATATCATATATACTACATAAAAATATTTTTAATATTTACAATTCATACCCTTATAATTAATTATTTAATTTATGGTACATCTCTTATTTTTTTCAATTTTGTTTTACACTTTTATCGCATTAACATAATAATCATATATTAACTAATTCATTAAATCGTTTTAAATTATTATTATTTGTATGTGTTTATAGATATCATGAATGGCAATAGGACAAGATTTCACGAGAAGAATATGAAATGGGGTTTTGACAAGTTGGTATCACTGGACTCATTTAAGAATTGTGAAAATGGGTATTTGGCGAATGATGATTCATGTGTGTTTGGAGCTGAAGTATTTGCAGTTACAGAGTATGCACAAAAGGATCGATGCTTGTTCATCACAAAGCCTCCGCCAATTTTTAATACTTACACTTGGACCATCGATAATAAAATAAATAAAACGTATTTTAACTATAAAAGTACCATAAATTAAATAATTAATTATAAGAATATGAATTTTAAATATAAAAAATATTTTTATGTAGTATATATGATATATATTAAAATAAATAAATCCAAAAATATTCAATGTTGGGCTCATTTTGAACGTATCGAAGAGACGATTATAATGGTGTAACTTGTTAAAATTAAAACGTATTTTTTAACTTATTTTAATTGATAAACGATTATATGTGTTAAATGTAAAATTAAAATTATGAAAGTAAAAGGTATAATGTAAAGTAAGTAAATAAGTATAGGGGTTGAAAATGTAAATATCAAATCAAAACAATCAAAATCACATGTGCCGCGGGACTCTTCTTCCCGATCACGGGATGAAAATTTTCAAAATGAACCCTGGTCCGCGATCGCGGACCCAATTGCGAAAAATGGGTATTTTAGCAAATTCGAAAGAAAAATGAGTATTTTGGTTAGTCAAAGTCAAACTTTGGGTATTTTAATTAAATTCCCAAACTTATTTGTATTTATAGAATATCTAGTAACTTATAATATATCATTCTAGCACTCTAAAAAAATTTATTTCAAAGAGTTTTACGGATTAAAAATATTTATCTTTTATCGAGAGGCTGCCATATATAAAAAATTTAACTTGTTAAAGGAAAAACTAAACAGAACAATAATATAATGGAAAGGAAAATTTGTCATTCTCATTAATCATAAGCCCTTTATATAGGGATGGGTTACAAGTAGATAACTACAAAATATTTCAGTTCTAATCTATCTTTATCTCTATCTCTATCGTCATATCCTTTAGACGATGACACACTTATCCTACAACACTCCCCCTTGTGCCGAGTCAAAGGAGTGCTGGTGCACAATTGTTGCCTCGTTAAAACCTTACGCCAAAATAAAAACCCAGTGGGAAAAAATAAAAATATGACGAAGGAAAGAGTACAACGCACTAGTTTCTTTGCAACACATAGACTTTTACTTTAGTCTAATTTTCTCTTAGATTCGTACATTAATCGTGAGAGTTAAGAAAACATGATGATATATAAAATGTTGTCTCACTAAAACCTTACACCAAGGAACAAAACCCAATGGGAAAAATAAAACCTTGGTTGAAGGAAAGAGCACAACATACGAATATTACATATATAGCAGACTTCCCCTTTTGTCTACCACTCCCCCTGATTCGTGCATTAATCAAAGGAGGTTAAAATATTTCCATTTTAATACTTTCTACATGTTTCCCAAATATGGTTTTACGTATTGGTTTGGTAAACAAACATGTCACATTTTCCTCACATCTTATTCAGTTCACTTGAATCTTGAGGATAATTGATTATATGAAAACTTAAGCAAAGTATGCTTTGTGTTATAACCCTTGATATATCTTACTTTCATTTCTTCGATACATGATGCATTATTTCCATACATGCAAGTTGTATAGTGGTTAAACTCAAAATTATCAGCTTCTCTTATACGTGTAATGATAGTCCTTAACCATATACACTCTTAAATAGTCTCATGGAGAGTAAGATTGTTGATAATATAAGAAGATAGCTATTAAGGGTTTGCTTAGTTTACTTCCAAGCAATCGACATGTTTCATATGATAATTCCTTATCCAGGGAAAGCCTTTATATGAGTCAAACATATACTTAATATTAGCAAATATACACCAAGGCATTGTTTGGTGTTTTTCTGTAAGAGCCAGTACTTTTGCTGCTCACAATCTAAGTAGGTATTGAAGTTACATTATCAATCCATTTTTCTCCGTATGGAAATTATAAGCCCACGTCAATGGTGCCAAAAGATTAATTTGAAATCATTCCAATGACGTTGCGTTGGCGCTGAGCTAAATCTAGCTGACAATTTTAGTGAGAAGTGTAATATACGGTCAAGTGTATTATGTTGAGTACAATAATGCGCCTATTGTACTTAAGTATGGAATTCCAGCTCCTAACACCTCTTCATCATCATCCTTTAGACGAAATGGATATTTCTTTATATCCAACACTTTGACCGATCATGGGAGTGGTAATCGAACGCGCTTTGTCTATATTAGGTTGCCTGATCATTTTCTAGACATATGCGGATCGGTGGATTAATATTCCACAAACTCGGTGTCGTAGCTCAAGTATCTAGATAAAACCAAGTTTTCCCACGATCTTTCATCTCAAATTCAGATTTCAAGTAGCTTGTGTTTTCTCTTATTTCATCAAGAGTGACTATTATGTTCATAACATCGACATATAGAGCTACTATGAAAATCTGGGACTTATTTTCTTATATAAATAAGCAAGGGCACAGTTCATCGTTCTTATTTATCATTTCCCAATCAAGTATTCACTCAGGCGAGTATACCACATCCGCATAGATTGCTTTAATCTATAAAGTGAGTGTTTCATATTTATTGTAATCACATTTCATAGTTTAAAGTTACTCGATATTGGTATAATGCCATCAAGCACTTTTATATCTCTGAATTTAGATCCCCATAGAGATATGTAGTAACTACATCGTTGAGCTGCAATTTCCAGTCCTTCGGAAACTACTTGGCTAATTAATAGCAGAATGTTCTCCATCACGAGAGAGTAAGTCTTATTGTGGTCAATCCAGTGCGTTGTGAGAAACATTGCGCCAAAGGAGAGCCTTATATATTATGACTTAATTATTCTCACTACGCTTCCCTGACAAATGATTTATCTATGTCCTACAGGCTTTACTCTTGGTCGATTAGCACTACCGAACCAAATACCTGTTCATTTGTCAAATAATTATCCTGGATTGCTTCTTTTCATTTAGGTCAATTTGCTCTTTGTTGACATTCTTCAACTGAGCATGGTTCGATGACATCGTGCTCTATTATCTCATAAGCAACGATATATGCAAATATATCATCATTTAGTATTTATGATTTGTCCATCGACTCATATTCATTTGAGATTTCTTTGATCTCTGGAATCAATATTAACTTCGGAGCGTCCTCCAGTAATGATTCATAGACATAGATTTAATCAGAGATAATCTCATGTATTGATGATATATGGTTGTGCCTTACTCTTCTCTTCCTTTAGATGAGTATCTATCGAACCAAGTAGCTTCCCCCATTTCCTTTTGGGAGCTACGACCTCAACCACACCTCCACCATGTGTGATTGCAACGTACTTCCAGCGACGTTGTGCCCTTGTTTGGGGACTTTTGACCTTGCGAGTATGTTTGCAGCTCGTATATGTGATCTTGTCACTCTAGAAAATACTAAACATATCAGGTATCGAGTCTGATTCGTTTGACTTCAACTTTACATTGTGAAGTTTTGGGGGATGAAAATGAGACACAATTGAAATATTCAATGACACTTCTTGTCGTTCCCATGGAAAATCCTTTTTCCTATCTCCCCCTAACGACAGGAAGGTTGTCTCATCAAAGTGACAACCCGCAAATCTAGCGGTAAAGGGATCACTCGTCAAGGGTTCTAATTAGCGGATAATTGTTGGGGGTTCATATCCAACATTTGATGACTCGTCTTTAAGACCCATTTTGGTACGCTGTGGGGGCGTAATTGGCACATATACAACACATCCAAACATACGTAAATGTAAAACATCAGGCTTATATCCAGTTACCAACTGGTACGCACAAGATTGGTTGGTTGTGGATCTAAACACGAATAAGTAAAGTTGCATGTAATATTGCATTACCCCATGCAGATGTCGATAAATTGGTGCGCATAACCAATGCCCTAGCTACCATCTAAATTCTTTTGATGACAACTTTTATCATTCTACGAGACCATTTAATATATATGCATGCGGTACAAATACAATAATCATCAAATCCTTATGATGTAAATTCTCCAGCATTCTAAGTCATGTAGACTTGATGAGAAAAAATCAGGGTGGTGAGTCCTTAAACGTATAACTAGTGCTAGGAGTGCAACATTTCATGTGGACAATAATATTACACGTGTTCATCGTGTCAAAACCAGAACCATAAAGTACTTCAATGGTTCGCATTCTGGATATTATTGTCCATAAATATCACCTTGTATTTGTTGTAAGAATGGAATTTATTGGTATTATCTCCTTAGATTTAGGATGGTCTCATTCCTGTCTTGGCTAAGAATCAGGGTATACAAAAGTTCAAGGTATTGGAGAGGGCATATTGTGATGGTGGTGTTGCTTCTTGTGCAGTAGAAGTCAACAATTACAATTTGGTTAATTCCCTCGTTTTATCTTTCACTCGAAAGAGGATGTGTCAATGTGTATTTTCCAATACATAGATCACTATGTCATGACCATGGTGTCCCACATGGTCATGCCGAAACATATATGTGTCATTGTCCCAAAGTTCTTTATTGGTGACAAAATATGATTTAATGACATAGATAATCCATTAATTTGATACATTAATTTCTCTAATGTATGTTTGCTTTCATATCATTAGAGTTGATGTACATATACCCATTTCCATTCTTATAATATGATTTCTCATTGATACGAATATCTTAACAAGGTTCCTATTAATATAATGTTTTAGTGATTCATCTTGTGTCATTAAGCAACAAGTGACAGTCCATCGTCTAAGTGTTTGGAGGAATTAAAAATTATTAATTCAATGAATAACAATCTATTTCTTATGATTGTATGATATGTCACAAAAACAATCAAGTTCTCCTCGATACATTCCTACATGGAACGAAGAACATTGAGAGTTTTGCATTTATTCTTTTATGTGTTCATTTACACCTCTAATGGTTATAAACGCATGTGTATATATACACAAATGCAATTAATTTGATAGTTAAAGTGTATTCAAATAAACTTATACTTAAATCAATCTTAGATATGACATAGTTAATTTGTTCCATTTTCTATTAGGAGTTCGTTCCCAACTATTTCCATGAATTTGACCCTTTCCACAACCTTGTCCATATGGTACATATTTAGCATATGTGTGTGGATTAATTTGTTCAACTCACTATCCTTTGGAGTTCTTTCCACCTCCAACGCTTGCCTTATTAACCCCAAGAATTTTCTTTATCCAGGTATGTCTAGCGTTGTTAAAAAAACATTGCTACAACTCTTAACCACTTGCATTAAGTTAATGAGTTTTTTAAAGGTTATATTGCAGCTTATACTGTTTCATTAGTATGATTTGTGATATAGGAAAGGTGAAAAGATGTTATGATTCGCATAATCTTTTGTGAGTTCCTTGCCACAAAGATTGAGATGCATTTTGAGACATGACATTTCTTTGTCAAAAACAGTTACCTTCTTGTAATCAAGTAAGTAGGTTTCTTTCCACTGTATGATTAGTTTGAGAGTTTTATGGTACTGAATATTCCCGAATTTCCTTTTGGGACTACCCACGGTTCTTGGGGGTTTCTAGTTATTATCTCTGAAGGTTGTGACTGATGTATCGTCTCAAAAATTTTAAAGTATTTAATTGTGTCTTAACATCTATTTTTTTCTTTAGGGTCAAAAATGGTTCGATGACTTTTGCGTATTTTCTTGTGTTTTTCCGAACCTATCTTATGGTAATCAAGTACTTTTGATTCAAAGATGTCGGAGAGAACGGATAACATATTATTTTCTAAAATAGTGAATTATGGTTTATACTTATTATGTTATGCATGAAATTTCATTATCATAATAATATTGGATTTTTGTATTCTTATATTTTGTTGATAATACTTCATCGATATTTCAATTTGCAACAAGAAATCACTCAATCTATTGGATTTCCAGGTAGCAGGGGAATCACATGGATTACTTGAATCCCTACAAACCTTAGGGCTATTTACACCCGTTTGACAAAATCCAAATCGATATCTTGCGATTTAATTAATTTGAATATAACATTGTTAATTATAAAGCTTTTGGCAGGAGGCCGAAAAGAATAAGGGTTTGGCATATGAAGCCAATTTCAATGTTTTAATATCTTAATAGTATTTTTAGAGATTTTTGCCATTAGACAAATCAATATTAGTTTTTATTTTTGACATAAAGTCAAATTCAAACTTTTAACATCTTAATAGTATTTATGGATCTTTTGGTAAGAGACCAAAATGTATGGGGGTTGAAAGTGTAACTTCTAAAAGTTATTTATAAGATTGGAATTAATCAGTAGGAACTCATGATCAAGATAAACATGTGATTAATATTTTAACATTTTCATGTTATTTTTAGAGTTTTTGGTAAAATACCAAAATATATATGGGGGTGGAAGTGTAACTTCCAAATTTAATTATAAGATTGAGAAAAATGAGTAGGAACTCATGTCAAGATAAACATTTGAATTTAATTATAACTATTTTGGATTAAGATAAATATTTGAAATAAGTTAAATATTTATATAAGATAAGCATTTAAATAATATGGGAAAATTGAAGGTACTAAAATCACAATTAAAACAATAAATTAAACATATTTAACTACATATTTTTACCAAATACATTCAATAGGGGCTTTAAGGTTCTCACAACAATACTGACGTAATAATAGTTGAATGATAATGATCAAAAATTTAAATTGATTTAACAGTCTAATATGATAAACATTTAATACATAAATAAAATAAGCCGTAAATAATAAATAAAATAAACTTGATCTAAAAGAGGGAGGTCTCA
Organism: Saussurea involucrata; assembly: GCA_033807775.1. NCBI lineage: Eukaryota > Viridiplantae > Streptophyta > Magnoliopsida > Asterales > Asteraceae > Saussurea > Saussurea involucrata. The sequence goes on from CM066324.1 coordinate 118,665,445, forward strand.
AACCCTAAACATAATATGACGATACTTATAATTTAAACGGTTGGATTGTCGATTTAAACATGAATTATAAAATCAAAACACAAATCATATACATAGCAAATTGTAGTTCAGAGCCATGTGTTTTATCATGAAAAGGCTCGTATAAATGTATTATTTATTTATTTATTGAAAAATCCAAAAAACTTTTCTTTTCCTTGTAAATCTTTGATGATTTTTTTTAGGATGCTTTCTTTTAACAAATTTGAATATAATTGGAACAATGATAATGTTTAGATAATTCATAAGAAGAAAACATAGCAGTAGAAAGATGTCATGGTCATGGCAGAAAAACGTGTATATATGTTGCACAATATTGATTTACAAATGAAACCATTGATATGCAACATGAACATAATCAAATTATTATGATACCGAATATAAAATAATTGAAACGTACCTTATTCAGTTGATGGAGCAGTAGCGCAAAACATGTTAAAGGGAAAACTAAACAGAACAATAATATAATGGAAAGGAAAATCTGTCATTCTCATTAATCATAAGCCCTTTATATAGGGATGGGTTACAAGTAGATAACTACAAAATATTTCAGTTCTAATCTATCTTTATCTCTATCTCTATCGTCATATCCTTTAGACGATGACACACTTATCCTACAACATAACTTTTATTTTAATAATAGTATCAAGGCATCCAAAAGATGTGCATAGCAATATATATATATATATATATATATATAGAGAGAGAGAGAGAGAGAGAGAGGGAGAAAGGATCATGCGAGAAGTTAAACATTATGCGAGAATGCGAGACCAAAGGTTTTTCGTGTGACCGGTAAGACCAATTCTTAGCTGTTGGATTAGATCATCAAATTGATCAATGGTCTCAAGTTACACGGTGACACTTTTGTAATTTGTTTGAACTCTTGTGGCTTCTATGAAAGTTCAAACACCAGTTTTTTCATCGAGGTTCTACTAAGCTATTTCTCATGATTGATTCTCATTGTCGGATATCTTCTCATCGATTGAAGGGTTTGATTCTTATCGTCGGCTATCTTCTCATCGATTGAAGGGATTTGATTTCCATTGTCGGCTATCATCGAGTATTACTCAGGTTTTTGCACAAAATAGGATTTTCATTTCATTCGATTTCCCAAATGGTTTATGGTAGATGAAATTAGGGTTTTAATCATTCAAAGTCGTTGGCCATTGCAGACGCTGCGTGCTTTGATCGTTTTCTGTTTCGACAAACACTTTCTAGATCAAAGCATGTGTAGCCCAGTGGTAAGGTAACATCCTTGGGGGGTCAGTGGATGGTATCCCTGACTACCAAGGTTCGAACCCCGTGGTAAGCATGTCTGAGATACCCGCCTAACCTCTGGTTGGGCCGTCCTTAGGTGGTCCAGTCGAAGACTGGGCTATCGCCCCAGCCCAATGTGGTTGGGAATAGGCCCAAGCGTAAGCTGGGCTGCGGACGCGGCGGATTAGTGGGCTGCCCTTGGATGCCCGATACCGCCGGGACAGTGTGCGTGCGTGTGTGCGTGTGTTCGTGGTAGTCGTTCGTGGGTTCGATGCCGCATTGCCGTTAAAAAAAAACACTTTCTAGAACATGTGGTATGTTAACTTGCTGTTTTGAAACCGTCATCAGATTCGTTTTATTTATGATTTTTTGTGTTTCATGATCGTTAGTGTGTATATGATGGAAACTGGTCTCCGTGGAATACTAGGGTTTGTTTGAGAATTAGGAACTCCGGTTCCATGAGTTTGATTTGAAGTTAGAGCTACTTTAGTTCACAAATTTGAATCAGAAGCTCTTTGATTCCAGTTCTAGTACCAATTATGAACCTCACATTTCATGCTCATTTTAGTTTTTGTGAGTTTGATTTGAAATTGGACCTAATTTAGTTCATGTTTTCCACCAAAATCTCTTTGACTCCTGTTTCAGTTCCAATTCTGAATCTTAAATTTCATGCGCTTGTTTTACTTTTCAGCATTCTCCTTAGTCGATTACTTTTCAGCATCTATTTTTATATTCTTCATGTTCTTGTTTCACATTTGTGTTTCCCTAGAATACTTAACATGAAATCCAAACTCACTATTTTTCTTCGGCTCTTGTATTGTTGGATGGGCCTATTCTCGTTGATGGTTTACGACGATTATCAAATGCGGATATTATCGTTGCTTGTTTATTCAAATTTGATTGTGTGAAGGGATGAAGATTGCAGTGGGACAGAGGAATAATAAAAAAAATGGAAATAATATAAATCTAAAAAAAAGCCTCCAAGGCCACATACAATAGAAGGAGACTACAATGTCATTTTAAATGAAAAATAATTAGTGCAGAGAGAGGGACTCAAACCCAGGTCTCTTGAGTAGAGAGAAATGCGCTTACAAACTAGACTATGATCATATTTGTGTCAATTTGTGTCTTTTGTACAATATATACTAAATATATATAATATAATATGAAAAGAAATCAGAGGCCCTTGACAATCGTCACACAAAATAATTGTGGCGAAATCATCACATATAGTTACGTTTAATATTTATATATAACCGTGACTACTAGTTACCTTTTGACCATACAAAATAATAAAAACCGTGGCTATAAACAACCCTGGCTTTTGGCCACGTTTTACATATTTTTGTGACTACATATACATTTCTTTTGGTCACTGAAAATTAGTTTCATGTGGCCATATGTCAGTCTATGGCCACGGATAATAACCGTTACAATATAAAACCATGGCTATATGTATGTCTATGGCCACGTTTTTAGTCGTTACTTGTCACGAAAAAAAAACGCGACCTTAAAGAAAACCATTTAGTCACGGTTTTATCTAAACCATGGCATTATGTTTAAACATATTTTGTAATGGTCACGGTTTTTTAGTTAAGTCGTGGCTAACCCAATACTCAAATTTTATTTTTGACTTTTAGCCACGGTTCTAAACCCAACCATGACTAACTCCAATTTTCAAAACCGTGGCAAAAACTCATTTTTGTACTAGTGAATGTTTGTATGTCTATATATATGAATGTATGTGTGTGTGTATATATACATATGTACATGTATTGCTTATGTATATATTTGTTTGTTAGATAGAAATGATAACAAACTTTGTTATAGAGTTGTGTAGTTTGATTCATTTAGTTTGGGCTGTCATTGTTGGGCAGACGATAGGATTGTTTTGACACTACACAGATAATGGATATGTTCAAATACAGTCGAAATGTTGCAAAATTTTCTATATGTTAACACATTGTTTTTGTAAAACCATAGGGTACCTACGGACATATTAGAGCGGAGGAGTACCCCGACTTACCTCCCGACGTCGTTCCACCCAATGACCCAGACTTGTGGAAGCGTAGTGCCGGGGGACGACGTAAGGGTCGCATTTTTTGATTCAGTTGCCGTTACGAGCGGGAGCTCTCATCACAACGAGGAGCTATGTATGCTTGTAAAATGTGTAATGGTTATATGTTTGTCAAATGTCGTCTAACATTTGTTTTATGTTTGTGAAATGTTGAATTTCAGTGGGATGCGCTTAGAGATGAGGTACGACAAGAAAAAGAAGTGAGGCTCAAAATGGAGGAGGAAGCGATACAAGACAGAGAAGCAAGGAAGGCATGAGAGGAGAAAGTGAAACAGTTTGAAGCCTTTATGAAGCAGATTGGAAGTTCTTCCCTTCCCCCCCCCCCCCCTTCCCCTACCCCGGTTTAGTTTGTTTTGTATTGGGATAAGTAACATTGAAATTGATTTACAGATATGATATTGTATTAAACACAATAGTGTTTTGTAATGGTTTTTGCCCAGGAATTACTGACCTTTTTGCACAGGATTTTTGTACAGTTTTTTCTGTATTTTCAATTATTTTTTTAATTAAAATAAAATTACCGACAGACAATCCGTCGGTAATGTTTAAATAATATAATTTAATATTTAAAATAATTGAGTTTTAATTTAATTTAAATAAATTTACCGACGGCTAATCCATCGCTAAACCGTCGTTAAATATGGCCGTCGGTAATCCGTCGGTAAAAGTAGTCCATCGGAAAAATGCGTCCGTCGGTAGTCCGTCAGTAATGTAAGGCTGTCGGTAGCCGTCGGTAATCTGTCGGGAAATATTGATCCGTCGGTATATGATTTCGTCGCTTATTCGTCTTTAATCCGTCGGTAATCTTTGCCGTCGGTAATCCGTCGCTAAAATCCGTCGATGATCCGTCGGTAAATCAAATACCTACCAGATTATTCCGACGGCGAATACCGACGGATTACCGACGGTTTGGGCCGTCGGAAAGTATTGTTTTTTTTTGGTAGTGATATACCTTTAACCAATCCATATGGTGAAATTGGAAGTTTCTATGGTAATATTTGAAATCATAAATGTTGTCTAGACCCCGAAGTTTGAAAGCATTTGTTTCTCATGAAAGACCAGTCTCAAAGAAACCAAGAAACTATAAAAGGCTAAAAAACAACAAAAAACAAAGAAATGGAGAAATCAACTGACCATCATACCTCGTTTGAAACAAAATCACTTCTGAAACACGTTTGCTATTTAGCTCCAAAATCGAAATCGAAATGGAAATCAATAGGGTTTCAATACAACAACACAGCAAACATTCTTCAATAAAAAAAAACTCTTTAATAAGCTTAGCAATAAATCTTTTGTGAATGAGATTAACTTATTGTGATCCCAGAGACAAGTAATCAATGCAATAACAATAAAGTGTCCACCTCTATATTCAAAGAAACAATCCAAGCTCACACAATACAAATGAAGAACAAATTAAGTGTGTGTGGCTAGTGTGTGTAGGTGAACCTTGTGAAATTGCATAACCTAAAAAGGAAATATACAAACTATATATACCTAGGGTAAAGAATCACCCTATTACAAAATAGGTCCCTCTACTTAGTACAACTAGAATTTAGGCACTAACATTCTCCCCCTTTGTACAAGTAGAGGCAAAGAAATTAGACGTCAACTGGTTTCACAAAACTTTTACGGAGTCCAAAGACGTTCTCGAATCGGCGAAGTTCCACGCGGCAGTCTTTTCGGTACGATATGGCTTTCAGCACTTGGTCGATCAAATCCTTTTCTTTATCTTTAAGCTTTACTTCTCCATTGGCATCCAGTCGAAGCCTGCTTTCCAGATGAAGCGAGATGATCTTCAGAGTACCCTCACAGAACTTGTTCATTTCAATGACTCGCATAAATTTCTTCTTTGAGTCAGGTTCAACATAAACAACTCCAAGTTCTGGCTTGCTTAGAACGGTGTAAGCTGGGATACCTCGAATATCTGGTAAGCGTCTGTTTGGTCTTTTCAGGTTCACATTTGCTTGAAAGGATTCCAAGCCCATCTGAAAATCAGTGAGGTAAGAGAACTTGAGAATATTCTTCATAAAGTTTTTCACACTTCTGAAGGCAGCTCGGTATTGTATTCTGTTCTCGGGATTCTTCAGCTCCGGATGCTCAATAAGAATGTTGAGAAGACTTAGAAGATCGTTCAACCGCAAACTCTTGAAATCAGCTTCGGAAAATGTGCTTTCAGACCCATCTGATCTCAAGACGGTGAACTCTGGATAGAAGACGTCAAACAACTTCTTAGATTCAACTTTGAGTATCTTCATGATCATGTTGTCTGACTTGACTGCTTCTGATCCTTTGTCTTTGTTCTTCATAACATATAGGAATTCGACCTTCTTCAGTGATGGCCAATCTTCAATACCGTATACCTTTTCCAAATTGACCCGTTGGACTTCCCGCACATATAGTTCTTTCCTTAAAGTTTCTAGAAAGGGAGTTTGGATAGAAACTCTCTCCCCAGTGGCTACATATTTAGGTTCAACATCAACGATAGCTTGGAAAAAACGAAGTTCAGCTTCAAGTACTCGATCCCTAATTTTACCATCCGGTATAATCGGCGCATGAGGAGCTAGAGTACCTGAGCTTGGACCTGCAGATTCGACGTTTGATGGAGCATTTTCTTGCACGGCCAGAACATCTTCTTCAGACTCTATATCCATATTCTGAGCCCCAGTTTCTGTCTCACATTCAAGTTCATCTAAAGCAGCAACCATTTCTTCTTTGATCTGGAAGTTTAGAAGATCAGGTTCTGCATCTGAGTCAATCTCTACTAATTCGGTTCTATTGTCAACAGCCGCAGGCTTTTCAACCCCAGCTATGACATCAGCTAGAACTACAGTATCTTCCACTATCTCCATCACAGTATCCGTTCCACCCGTTCCCTGTTCACCAGCTGGCTGATCTGAGCCAAGAACACTTCCAGTAGCTGTCCCACTTGATTCACCAACTGCTGTAGTTCTCTTCTCCCCCTAATGTTGATCAGGCGGATCCTGATCATCATGTCTTCTTTTCTGTGAGGTTTCAGCTTGAACGCCACATCTTTCTTCAACAACCGATACCCGAGTGGCAAGAGCCTGATATCCATTCAGTAGGGCGCTGGTCATATCTGAGATAGCATTAGTTAGCTTCTCATACTGTGTGTTCAGTGTAGCTATCCCATCTGAGGATGTTGACGTTGGAGGTTGGGGTTGAGGTTGTGATTGATGGCGCAGTAGAGAAACAAGATCTACTTCTTCGGCAGTGTTGGAATCGCCTTGGGCTAAAAGTCGGGCTAACAGCTCTGATTTGAGCTGATCAGTTGGGATTTGGTGTAATGGAACTGGTAGAGTTTGTGGGTCGGGTTGTGTTTCAGTAGATTCTGCAATGCCTTTTCCTTTTACAGCGCGGGATACATCTTGAGACAACTTTTTCATTTCTTCTTTCATTTCAGCAACATGAGCTTTGTAAGAGTTGCTCAAGGACTTGATGGCAATCTGCAAAAGAGGCACAGTGACAAGGTTATCCGGTCCAATAGAGGACCGTACACGCTCAGCATCCGAGGGACTAACACCCAGACCACTTAGGTTACTGGTTGAAGTAGCGGTTGTAGCAATCGTACTGCCTGTGTTCAAAGCTGGCATGGTGTTAGCAATGACAGGTCTTCCGCCCGGTCCTCGTGAAGCACCAACGAATGGCGACGACACTCTGGGCGTTCCGGTTGGGGCACGAAAGCCACCAACTTGGTGTTGCACAAACATACGTGGCCTAGGAAAAGATGTGAAATCAAATGGTTCTAGACTCTGTGTGCTTTGAAAGAACGGCGGTGGCCGGGGCGGGAGCCTACCTGATTCAATACCAGCCGACACCGAGTGTGTCGCCGATAGAGTTTGTGCTAAAACCCCTGTGGAAAATGAAACACCGTCCTGTCGAGAGACCGATGAGTGGGTGAGTGGGGTTGTGCTATGCATGGCTGGGCGGACCACGGCTTCTTCAATACGCAACGGCGACGAACGCACGTCGGTAGTAGATGTGGCTACCCGGCTTGTAACGGTTTGGGGATAGTCGGTAGTTAAAACTTTGTCCGACTCTTTCACAGCTTCACTCAATTCTTTTCTCCCTCTTTCCTCACCACTACCTATTTCTTCCACTACTACTTCTTCTTCTACTTCTTCGTTTATCGTTGACGTACCCGCAACAGCAGTAGCAGTTTCAAGAAATCCGGTGTGCCGAGTCGACTCAGTATCTGAACTCACAACCCGTGGCCTTTTGCCCACGTGTCTCGGAATCAAGTTCGCTGACGGGTCAGGATCTGAGTCGTCGTCATCATTATCATCATCATCGTGTTGAGGAATGAAAGGTTCCGGTTGGTCATCTGGATTGGCTGTATCATCATCGGGAGATGATGCAGCAGCATAAGCTTCATCCCAGGTTACATCATCGTCAAATACGTTCACTGGAGGAATCTGAGGCGGTGGTTGAGCTGGTCGTGAAGAGGATGCTTGGCCAACAATCCGTACTCTTCTCCCGACACTCTTTCTTTTCGTTCTCCTCACCCCTCGTTGTTCAGGAACACCCCCTTGTTCCTGAACCCCCTCAACTCTTGGACCCTCACCGCCTAAAGGAATTGCATCGTGGGTAGGTCCCTCTGGTTCTGGCTGGACCGGCAATGCATTATCTATTCTATACTGCCTAACTACCCTGGACTGTTGGTCAGCATAGGCAAGCAGGTCTTCTCTTAGAACGGCGATATGGGCAAAGTTCATCGCCTTGGGCATTCGTAGAACGTGCATATATTGGCTCGGCCCTCGGGGATGTTGCTCACGGCGTGGGATCTCGGCGTTGTCAGTCATAGCTTGATGTATCAGGATCTGGAAGAACCGCTGAAAGGGGACGAAGTTACGTCTCATCTTCGGTCTTAGCTGATCGGCAGCAAGTTCTATCATTTCATTCCAGATCAAGACAGCATAATCAATGTTGTGGTTAAAGACGAACGCGTGGAACATGCGTAAGGTTGCAAGGTTGGTCTTATCTAACCCGGTATGCTTAGACGTCATACATCTGTTGAAGATAGAACATATCGAATAGTATAGTGGCGGTAGGTAGATTCGTCTGAACGTTGAAGATCCGGTCAGTGGTAGATTGGGTGGAGATTGATAACCCAAACTTTGAAAGTCCGCACGAAGCTGAGATTCAGGAATCGGATCCTGAATGTTTTCACTAGGTAGGTTTAGAGATCGTCTAAGTGCTCGAAGAGTGAAACGAACATCAAAGTGGTCAATCTTGGCTGTGAACTTGGGTACTCGATCAGTTGGTCTATATGTTAAGGTACTCCAGAACTGTTTGAGGTATATCGCAGGCACGAGCTCGACCTTCGTTAATGCAGTCATTACCGGATGATGACGGATAATCTCGGTGATGATTGGATGGTCGAAGCGAACTGCAAGATCTAGATGATGATTGTTGTCTAGAAATTGCACGGCTGGGCTCGTCGATGGATAAATCTCCTCGTCTAGATCATGGGCGTTCACTGACGGAAGTGACGAACGATGCGAGCGGATGATGGTATTATCATCCGAAGCATATTCATCTTGATCAGCCATCTGGAATAGTACACAGTTAAGAATCGGACCAAAATCGAGTTTGCCTTGAAAAACTTTTTCAAAAAATTTTCTAAGTGTTGGCCAAGTCGCAATCAACTAAAAATGGAAGGCCACTGACCACTGCGACATCGCAATGAGAAGAGATTTGGACATGATGAAGTCGCAATGCAAGACTGCGATTCTGTCCCCAAGTCGCAATGAAGGACTGCGACTTGGTTGAATGAATGACCACTGCGACTCGGATGAATGTTGAAGAACATGTTGATTGCGACTTCGATGAACACAGAAATAAACCCTAAGTGTTCAAGCCCTAATTTCTTGTTTTTCGCACTAAAAGTTTTAAAACTACTACCACTAGACTCGGAAAGTGTTCGCAAACAGACCCTAGCCATCAAAAATTTACATCTAACAACAGATATCGACATTTAGGCAGATTAAGCAATATCTAACCTAAAACCCTAAAAGTAGCAATAGCATGTGAATCGATGGATGTAACACTATAAGAATCGAGATGTATTACCTCGATGATGATGTGATAGGATTCCTCGAACCAGAAACTCGAATAAGAACTTGAATCGAAGTAGCAGTATAGAGAGACTTGAGAGGGTTTTGGAGGGTTTTGAAATTTTGAAAAAAGTCAAAGTCGCAGACATATATGAATATTTTTCAAAAAGGTGACACGTGGCACAATCTGATTGGTCCAAGGTTTGACCAGCCACGTGTCATCAAGTCGCAATGAACAAATTACAACTTGACTATTTTGAGATCGCAATTGACCATTGCGATTTACACTGTTCACCCCTCCAAGTCGCAATAGGCGATTGCGACTTGGTTCTGTTCATCTCTCCAAGTCGCAATGGTCGATTACGACTTGGTACTGTTCATCTCCTCCAAGTCGCAATGGTCGATTGCGACTTGGTACTGTTCACATGGTCAAATCGCAGTAGGCCATTGCGATTTGGCACTGTTCAAACCTCCAAGTCGCAATAGACTATTGCGATTTGGCACTGTTCAAACTTCCAAGTCTCAATGCACCATTGCGATTTGATACTATTTAAGCCCATTGAGAAGTCGCAATAGAAGGCTGCGACATCTCACTGTCCACATGTGAAATCGCAAGCGATATTGATGTAAAATTTGGACATTTATCACATTGGAAGATGTCCAACTTCCAATTGATTAAGCACTTCAAGTTTTAAAACACGGTTTTCACTCCCCCTTAAATGATGCAAAGATTTTGCAAAGAGATTTTCATCATTTAAAAGTAAGAGGTTTAAAACAAGTTAGAATACTTACCGTGACTCCTTGGTAACAGTTAAGTTCAACAGATCAACACTCACATGATGTGTAAGCACCCTCCCCCTAGATTTGTGCATAGGATTAGATCTGTGTACTCCCCCTGAAATCATGAACAAACCTTTCGTGCAGATACAGATAGCATAACATATCATAAATAAGACAAATTAAACAAACTGAGTAAAAAAGAACCAATTGAAGAAATACATAAAGTACAACGAGGATATGTCAATTTAAATAACATATATTAAAAATAGAATATGATGAAAATTTTAGTGTATTAATCTAGAAGCAAGTCTAGATTAAGATACAAATATTTCCATCTATTATATGTTTAGTATATGGAAGTTAAACTTTCATATTAAGCATGCCGAGCTTGGATACAAGAAAATTGAAACGTTTTTCATCCAAGGCTTTGGTAAAGAGACCGGCTAGCTGAAACTCAGTTGTAACAAAGTATAATTCAACAGTTCCTTTCTCAACATGATCTTTTATGAAATGATACCTGATGTCGATATGCTTGGTTTTGGTGTGTTGGACAGGATTAGCAGATATAGCGATTGCACTTTTACTGTCACAGTAAATGGGGATTTTCTCATATTTGAACCCATAGTCCATGAGTTGGGTTTTCATCCAAAGAACTTGTGAACAACAGCTCGCTGCAGCAACGTACTCTGCTTCCGCGGTTGAAGTTGAAACACAATTTTGCTTCTTTGATGACCAACTCACGAGCTTGTCACCCAAAAACTGAATATGACCAGAAGTACTCTTTCTGTCCATCATGCTTCCTCCGTGATCAGCATCTGAGTATGCGGTGAGTTCGAAACCGGTTCCCTTGGGATACCACAGTCCGAGATACGGAGTGCCTTTCAAGTATCGAAAAATTCTTTTTACGGCGCCAAGGTGTGACATTTTAGGATTAGCTTGAAATCTAGCACAGAGACAAGTCGAAAACATTATATCTGGACGACTAGCTGTCAGGTACATTAGAGACCCAATCATTCCTCTATAAAGTTTTACATCAGCATCAACACCATGTGGATCAGGACCAATTTTGGACGCATGAGCCATAGGTGTACCAATCGAAGTGCAGTTCTCCATCTTGAATTTCTTCAAGATGTCAAACACATACTTTGACTGGTTGATGAAGATACCAGTTGAAAACTGTTTCACTTGTAATCCGAGAAAGAAATTAATTTCTCCCATCATACTCATTTGGAATTGAGTCATCATAATGCCCGAAAACCAAGTACACAGTCCAGGATTAGTCGAACCAAAAATAATATCATCAACGTAAATCTGAACTAAAAGAATATCACCTTCCTCGCGTAGAGTAAATAGAGTTGTGTCGATTTTACCTTTCTCAAAGCCAGCTTTTAGTAGAAAGGTTGATAATACTTCATACCAGGCACGGGGGGCTTGCTTCAGACCGTAAAGCGCTTTGTCAAGTATGTAGACGTGATCTGGATGTTCTTTGTCCACAAAGCCTTCTGGTTGAGACACGTACACCTCCTCCTTAAGAACACCATTCAAGAAAGCAGTCTTCACGTCCATTTGATAGACAGTGAAGTTCTTGAAAGCAGCATACGAAAGAAACATCCGAATTGCTTCAAGACGAGCAACCGGCGCGTACGTCTCATCATAATCTATCCCCTCCTGTTGCCTATACCCTTTTGCTACCAATCTAGCTTTGTTTCTCACAATTACTCCATCTTCATCTTTCTTGTTCTTTAAGACCCACTTCGTACCAATAACTGTTTTACCCTTGGGTCTCGGAACTAATCTCCACACTTTCAAAGCTTCGAACTGATTCAGTTCTTCTTGCATCGCAATCAACCAGTCAGGATCTTCTAAAGCCTGTTGAACTGATGAGGGTTCAACCTGACTTAAGAATAGTGCGTATAAGATTTCATTTGCGGTTGCGGAAGCGGATCTTGTCTTTACTGGTTCAGATACATCACCAATCACCTGATCAATTGGGTGACTGCGTGTCCACTTTGTAGAATGTGGATGAAGAGATACAGCACCATCATTGGGGTCTACAAGGGTAGGATCCGCATCAAAGTTCAACTCGATCGTTAGTGTCGGTTCCGGATTTGAGACGGGTTGTTTGTCAGAATTGACAATCGGCACAGCCTCGGGAACTGATTCGGTAGAATTGTCATTTGAAGTTGTTCCAGATGAAGAAGCACCACTTGTAGATATTTGTTGTCTTGCTTGTGGAGAAGCTGTTGTTGTGTTCCTTGGAGAAGTTGCAGGAGTAGTTGTACCAGTATTAGGTGTAGTCAGTATCGGTGAAGGACCTGACATAGAAGTTTGTACTGGCGGAAACTTGAATCCTGTCATGTACAGATGAGGACGATTTGTCACTGTTAAAATAATCATCATAAAAATATTCAAACAGTAAATCAAGTTCATTAGGAGTAGAGTTAGAAGTGGAAGCTTGATCCTTGTTTGATGATGTAGTCATCATTGGACGAAATTGTCTAGATGCTAGAATACCAGATAACTCGGGTTCTGTACTGGTTTGCACAGAAGCCATTACTTCAGTCTCGTCGAATTTGACATTAACGCTTTCCATCACAGTTCTGGAGGATTTGAGGTAGATCCTGTAAGCTTTTGATGTGAGAGAGTATCCGATGAAGAAACCCTCAAGGCCTTTAGGACTGAATTTGTTCAGGTTGTCCTTATCATTCAGCACAATACACCTGCATCCAAAAACACGGAAGTAGTGTATCACAGGTTTTCTATTATTCATTAACTCATATGGAGTTTTACCAAACCGTCGATGAATAATTGAGCGGTTTTGTGTATAGCATGCCGTTGCAACAGCTTCAGCCCATAGGAATAGTGGTAGACCAGCGTAGGACAGCATCGTTCTTGCGGCTTCAACAAGTGTGCGATTTCGCCTTTCAACGACTCCATTCTGTTGAGGAGTTCTGGCCGCTGAGTACTGATGAGATATACCTAATGACTTGAAGAAGTCATCAAGAGTCTTGTTCTTGAACTCTGTTCCATTATCTGATCTAACCGTCTGAACTAATTGTTGACGATTCACTTGAAGTTGTTTGATTAACGAGATGATCAAGTCAGGAGTTTCATCTTTTGAGCGAAGGAACTTGACCCAAGTGTATCTCGAATAATCATCGACAATAACTAACACGTAACGTTTGGCATTGATACTTTGAGTTTTCATCGGACCACAGAGATCCATATGAAGGATTTCCAAAGGTTGTCTTGTGCTAGGCTCGGGTTTCGGTGGATGAGGAGCACGCTTCATCTTCCCTTTCTCACAAGCAATACATAAATTATCTTTTTCAAATGCCAGAACTGGTAGACCTATGACTGAATCATCTAACATCAACTTTTGAATGTAACGGAAATTGAGATGAGACAGTCGTCTATGCCATAACCAACTTTTCTCTAACGACCCTTTTGATATCAAACATATGTCGTTCTTTGGTTTAAGAGTGGATAGGTCAATGGTATACAGGTTTGACTTCCTAGAACCAACAAGAAGTTCGTCACCTCCATCGGTAAGAACAGCACAATGGGTCTTCTTGAAATGAACCTCTAGGTCTTTGTCACAGAATTGACCTATACTAAATAAGTTGTAACCTAAGCCCTCGACATAATTGACTTTTGTAATCCTTACATTGTCTTTTACAATGTCCCCATAACCCAAAATTGAAGCATACTGATCATTTCCAAACTTCACTTTTCCACAATCCTGTTCAACAAAATTATCTAGCAGCTCTTTTCTTCCAGTCATGTGTTTTGTGCACCCTGAATCTAAATACCATACATGACTGGGCTGCAAAATGGAAATTAAACAGTTTTAGGTACCCATTGCCAATTGGGTCCTTTTGAGTTAGTAGGCTTGGGTTTCACATTTTGCTTTCTATAATCGGGTTTAAAGTAAGCATTTGAGTAAAACCAACGATTATAGTCAGAATTGCAGATAAAATCATCCACACCACAAGAAGCACAACAAATTTGATCTCTTGCCAAATTAATCAGTTGTCGCATCGAATAAACCTTGTAAGGAACTACAAGTTTTTGTCTATTGCCAACATCATAATTAGTAACATTTGAAACAAAATTGTTTTTCTTGGAATTTAAAACATTTGAATTGACGTGGGATGATTTGATCTGGGCCACATCCTGTGTGGACGCCTTTATTCTCCACTCTAGTCGCGTGTTGTTTCTCAAATTACGATCTGAAAAACCAGACAAATAGGAATTGTAAGCTTTTGAATATTGAGTCTGATAAGAGTTAACACGTTTCTTTCTTTTTGTTTTTCTTTTCTTTTTCTGTAATGATGGTTTTGATTTGGATTTAGAAATATCATCAATGACAGAAACTTTCTTAGCTGTTTTTGAAGATTCACCTTCTAAAATAATCTTTTCAGGTTTCTCTTCATTTATTAGAAAAGTGGTGTGATCTGGAAGTGTGGCACAAAAATCAAATTGAACAGGCACTTCGCACACACGTTTACCTTTGTCCTTGCCAACATTCTTACTTTCGAAATCAATATCAAGATCAGTATCAGTATCATAGGATGGTTTGCTGATATCATCAGACTTGGGAAAAAGAAAGTCATTAAATTCTTTCTGAAAATTTTTATCTTCTTCCGTAGGAAAATATATATGAGGATCTTTATCAAACTGATCTTCCAAATCCCAAGGTTCAAAATCATCTTGGTCATTGGTTGTCCAGTCTCTCAAGATAGCACTTCCTATAAAAGCTTTGCATGAGGAAACATCTGAATCTGAAGATTGTTTTCTTTTAAAGCTTTTTCTTCAGATATTTCCGCAAGTTTGATTTGCATTTCTTTTAAACTTTCTGAAAATACAGTAAGCAGAACTTCCTTTTCAATCTCAAAAACAAGTTTCTCGTCATTTCTAACTTCTTGAATCGTACTTTGAAACTTGTTTTCGAGGTCCATGAGTTTTTGTTCAAGAACCATTGGTGGAAAGTATCTTTTACCTTCAAAAACTGGTTTGTCATTTTCAACCTTTTGAGTCTTTCCTTTTTCCTCTGGTTCTTTAACAACATGTCTCTCAAAATAATTGTTTGGTAAGGTTTTCTTAGAATTTAATGCCTCTGCATTGTCTGGACCATACCAAAAAGGAAGTTGCATTTTAACTGTGGTTTTCCTTTTTACTTCTTCTTCCGCCTTATAGTCTTCATCATCCATCTTGATTTGAAAGTTTGAATGTAAGGCAAGTTCAATCCATTCAAATTTGTACAAAGTAGGAGATTTTGATAAAGCATTGCTCAGGTATTGTGGATTATCATACCCGATTCCCCACTTTGAGTTGAAAAATCTGAACTTGTTTGGTTTATGCATGTGAATTGTTTGTTTTGTTTGACCTGCTTTGTACAATTTATTTTCGAGATCCTTAACATTTTCACATAGTTCATCATTTCTGTCTTTATAAGCATGTAGCAGACTCTCAAACTCGCTATTCTTGACTTCCGAATTCAACAATTTATCAGATAGTTCAGTCATTCTTTCTTCAAAATACGCAAGACCAATCTCAAATTCTGCCTTTTTTTTTCAAAAACTTTGATTTTGCTTTCTTGATCATTTATTATGGTCTTTTGAGTGGAAATAATTTCATTTGCTCTGTCTTGATCTTTTGTGAGATTTTCTAATCTTTTTGTTAAGTAAGCCTGTTGAGTAAAGAATTGATTATAAAGATCGGAATGTACCTCATTGGAAGTAGACTCTGAATCTTCACCATCAGTGTTCTTGGTCATGAAGCACAGTTTAGTCTGAGCATCTTGCTCACCTTCATCTTCATCATCAGACATATCTAGCCAGAATTCTTCTTCAACCATCAGTGCTATCCCTGCTTCTTTCTTCTCGGCAAGCAGCAACTTGTTCTTGTAGTATGTAGAATCCCTGACTTTCGGCTTCCAACACTCTTTTGAGAAGTGACAGGCTTTCCGCAATTGTAGCATGTCGGTACTTCCTCTCTCTTCTCGAACACCCTTTTCTCTTCCGGCTTCTTATACTCAGGCTTCTTGTACTCCTCTCTCTTGTACTCAACCTTCTTATCATCAAACCTTCTGCTCGACTCAACATTCGCCTTGTATTCAAAATTCTTTGAGCCAGACGCATACCTTTGATTGTTGGACCCGGGAGATTTTCCAAACTTTCTCTGAAAAGAGTTAGTAAGAAGTGCCATTGCTCGCTTCATACTTTCAATATCATCTATCTCACCATCTTCACCCTGTTCATCATCAGAATGCTTTGAATAATTTCTGTTTGGTTTGAGAGACACCAAAGCAAGCGGATCTAGTTCTTCTTCCTTCTTCTCCTCTCTTTTCTCTTCCCTATTGTCCTTCTTCTTTTTCTTTGTCCTCTTGGCTTCAGCATCTTCTTCATCCTGTTTCAAAGTCTCGTACATCTCTTGAAGAGGCAAAACATTCAGCCTTGAGTTTTGTTTCATACGATGAGCATACTTCTTCCACTCGGGTTGAAGTACATTCAAAAACTTCACATTATGCTCAATTATCGATTTGTTGATATTGTATCTGTTCAGCTCGTTCAAGATAGTAGTGAAGCGGTCGTATGTGGAATCAAGGGCTTCACCATCTCTCTGTTTAAAACTTTCATAAAGATTAATAGCATTAGAAATTCTCATCTGGTTTTCAATCTCAGAACCTTGATAAAGTTTTATTAATTCATCAAACATGGCTTTCCCGGAGTGGTTCTTGCTATCTACCTTTCGGTAAATATCATTAGTTAATGCTTGAATTACAAGGGACTTTGCCATCCTATCCCCATAATATCTCTTCTTTTGTTCAGGGTCATAGTGAATTGGTAAAACTTCAACAAATTCGGGAATAGGTTCACCATCGGTAAGAATTCCTCTTCTCATTATCTTTTCCATAGGACCATTAATTAGTGAGTGTGAAATGAATTCCCCGTTCTTTTGTCTCTCCACATAATCCATAAAACGGTCTTTCCATATTTTAAACTCTTTGGGAAAAAGAACCGGTGGTTTATCCTTAGATCCAATCGTTAACATATCTCTAGCAGTCATATTCAATTACTTGTCTTTGATCGTATGTATTCTTTAGATTTGATTAGAAAGAAAAAAAAAATTCAAACTGAAGTCTCAACCCACTAAAGTCGCAACAGGTGGAATCTCAACAAATGAAGTCGCAATCGGTTTTAAGTCGCAATAAATGGAATCGCAACAAATGGAATCGCAATGAAATGGAATCGCAACACCTGGAGTCGCAACACCTGGAGTCGCAATAAAAGATTGCGATTTGGGACCGAAGTCGCAATAGATCACTGCGACTTGGTACTGTTCATGGGGTATTGGACTACGATTCGGGAATGAAGTCGCAATAGGTCACTGCGACTTTGTACTGTTCACTCAACGCTCACTGCGATTTCGATGAATATTGGACGATTGCGATTTCGATGAAGATCAAGGTTGCGATTTCGATGAATATGGAGGTTGCGATTTCGATGAAGATTCGAATGATCGGGAGTTGATTCTTCGAAAATGATCCAAATGATCTGAAAATTGGTAGGTAAGGTCGAAATACTATTCTGGGCAGGTTTATAACTTCAAGTTTTGTCCAAAAACCACTAGAACAGTGATTTTCGATCCAAAACAGTAGGTTTTTGCTCAAAAGTTCGAAAATCCGAATTTGCACGATTTGAGATCGATTCTGGTGTGATTATGGAATCAAAACACGCAGAAATGAATATCAAACACTTCTAGATCAATCCTAATTCATTTGAAGAACTCAAATGATCAAAATCAATAAGAAATGGATGAAAACTTGAAGAACACTCAAAATGCAAAAATTCTCAATACAATCTAATCTGATCTAGATGAATACATTGCTCTGATACCAATTGTGATCCCAGAGACAAATAATCAATGCAATAACAATAAAGTGTCCACCTCTATATTCAAAGAAACAATCCAAGCTCACACAATACAAATGAAGAACAAATTAAGTGTGTGTGGCTAGTGTGTGTAGGTGAACCTTGTGAAATTGCATAACCTAAAAAGGAAATATACAAACTATATATACCTAGGGTAAAGAATCACCCTATTACAAAATAGGTCCCTCTACTTAGTACAATTAGAATTTAGGCACTAACACTTATCAAGTATTGTAAGCAAAGGAAAGGTAAAGCCTTCTACCTTAAAGAGCATTTGTTGGAAAACCCTATAAATAAATATTTTTGTAAGCAAAGATATTATGCATCAACATCGTTTTCCTAAAAAAAATAAACTTTTACAGCTTAATTTATACAGTTTTATACCAGATGAATTAATATACCGTAAGAAGCACAAACAACTACTAAGGTTAGAAGTTAGTCTTTTTGAAACACACATTGACAACTAAACTTAATTTTTTGAGTTTGTAATACACATATATTAACTTCAATATTATAAAAGAGAATGCAAGGAAACCATGTAAAGAACACTGACATATATCCTCTTGTTCCTGCTACATAACTACAAGAATAAACTACCAAAAATTAGTTAATGAACTCATAAATTAATGTAAGAATAAAGAAATCAACAGAAAGAACATAGAAAATGCGAGCGTACCCCTTTCAAAAGTCAAAACCTAACACAAATTCTATAACATAACAAAGAGCAGCTAGGATGAGTTTTCTTCCTAATAATTGACGGTAACTTTAATCTTTAATCTTAGCAAAATACAGGATTACGTTTTATCGTTCGACGTGTTTTTAGTCTAATTCCACCTTTACAAGAAACTTTTTAGGTTGCTTTCATAAAAAAATTACTTTTTAGTATTTGATATTAATTGCCTTATGTTTTTTTTCTCAATTTTAAATCCCTTTACTTATGCATCTAGATCTCTAGTTGTGAACTAAAAAGTTAAATATTTGTTAAAAATCAAATTTGAACCCAAACAGATGATTAAACCATCCCACCTAATTATAGATTTGGTTTTAAAACATTTCAAGGAATTCTAAAAATCAAGTGAGGTTTCACGTGTGCAAATGGTGTCCAAGTGACATGTATGAGACAGCTAATTGGATTTTTCTTCTTTTTGACTTGACAATTAATGTTGATTTACATCTGTATTTATGCTGATCGCCAAGAACGATCATCTACCGAAATTTCTTGCAACTTTTGTACGTAGCATGCAAGCAAGCTTCCAAAATCATGGCCATCTCAACCTACTTCCTTCTTCTTTTTATCCCTTATGCAACAGCTTCAATCACGTTCAATTTCACAAATATCGGTCCACGTAATCTGAACCAGGACATACGAATAATGGGTGACGGAGCTTCTATCTCAGACGAAGGAATCCAACTGACCCCGAATAACATTAGTTCAGATGAGGGATGGAAAGAAGGGCGGGCGACATACATCGAAGAGCTTCATCTCTGGGACAAAACCTCTGGTGAGCTAGCAAGTTTCACTACCGATTTCACCTTCGTGATTGATTCAATGAACAACGCAGCTTATGGTGATGGGCTCGCATTCTTCCTTGCCAAGAACACTACTAAGATGTATGCCGGTGGGTCCATGGGGCTTCCGCTCAATGCCACAGACCTCGACACGCCGTATCCACTTGTGGCAGTGGAGTTTGACACGTTTTGGAATGTTGATTGGGATCCACGAAACTCTAGCTATGGTGCTGTTGGCGATCATGTAGGTATCAACATTAGCTATCTCGTTTCTAATACGTCTCTGAAATGGTTCAGCAATATACGTGATGGGAGATTGTGTCAAGCTTGGATTAGTTATGATTCGGTTTCGAAAAACATTAGTGTTTCCTTCACTGGTTTTCAAAATAATACAATTGTACGTCAAGATCTCCGATACACGATTGATCTCAGGACGGTGCTGCCTGAACGTGTTATTATTGGGTTTTCGGCAGCAACTGGAGGGCTGCTTCAGATAAATAAGGTCAAGTCTTGGGCTTTCAATAGTTCTAAGCTGCAGGATATTGATGAAACCAATGAAAACAATGGGCTGGCACCAACCAGCAGCCCAGATGTAGATCTAGTGAAGGGGAAAAATATAATAGCACTTGTGGTGGGGTTAATAGCTGGATTCGCATTTCTGGCTGTGCTTGCCTATTTTGTTTGGTGGAGGAAGAAGAAAAGCAGGGGAGTTGAAGGTGGGGGACTTGCTGAGATGAACACTGAATTTGAAAAGGGCATAGGGCCTAGAAGATTTTCTTACGTTGAATTAGCTCGATCAACTGGAGACTTTGCAGAGGCTGCAAAACTTGGGGAGGGAGGTTTTGGTGGGGTTTACAAAGGTTTCTTGAAAGAATCAAATATAGATGTTGCAATCAAAAGGGTATCCAAGACTTCCAAACAGGGAATCAAGGAATATGCAGCAGAAGTCAGGATCATCAGCAGATTGAGGCACAGGAATCTAGTGCAACTCATAGGTTGGTGTCATGAGAAAGGCGAACTACTACTTGTTTACGAGTTCATGGAGAACGCAAGCTTAGATTTACATCTCTTCAAGTCAAAGAGCTTGTTGACATGGGGAACCAGGTACAAAATTGCGCATGGTCTGGCTTCTTCTTTGCTGTATCTCCATGAAGGATGGGAGCAATGTGTTTTGCATAGAGATATCAAATCGAGTAATGTGATGTTGGACTCGGATTTCAATGCGAAGCTTGGGGATTTTGGTTTAGCAAAGTTCGTAGATCACGAGAAAAGCGCGCAGACAACATTGTTGGCTGGAACCCTGGGTTATATGGCTCCTGAAACTGCAGTGACCGGCAAGCAAAGCAAGGAAACAGACGTGTTTAGCTTTGGAGTTGTCGCATTGGAAATAGTATGTGGGAGAAAACCCATTGACTACAAGGCTCCAGAAATAAGTTTAGTAGAATGGGTTTGGGAGCTCTACGGGACTGGGACTGTTTTAGAAGCAGTAGACCCACGTCTAGGGTCAGATTTTGAAGCGGAAGAAATAAAATGTTTGATGATCGTTGGGTTATGGTGCGTGAGCCCTGAATCAAACCTTCGCCCATCGATGAGACAAGTTATTCAAGTACTTAACTTTGAAGCTTCGCTGCCTACACTCCCCTCAAAGATGCCGATAGCAACATATTTGGCACCTTCAATGCCTTCCATTGTTCTAGACCAATCGTCAAGTAAGGATTCCTCAAGGCACATAACATCGCCAAAAGCTTCTCCATCTGTTGCACTTAGGGGTGCTCAAAAACCCGACCAACCCGATCAATCCGATCAACCCAACCCAACCCGACATGAAATAACCCAACACGAAGCAACCTGATGTCCAATCAAGTTGTAAAATCTTCAAATCGAATGTATTGGGTTGATATCGGGTTTCGAGAATTTGAACTCAACCCAACCCGATATATCATTGTTCTATTTTTCTTTAGATAATTGAATTTTAAAAAGTTATCTATTCTATATGCCACAACGATTATTAAATATGACATGATATTAGAGCATCTATAACAACCTCTTCAAAAATAAAAATAAAATAAAAAAATTTGAATTTTTTAAAAAAATTGACTTTTAGTTCTATATTTTGGAAAGTTGTGTTTCGTTCGTAGATTCTAAAAAAATCTAATGGAATTGGAATGTTGAATTATTTTGGTCAAATTTCATTTATTCGTTTGGTTCGTTCTTTTTTAAAGAAGAAATATTCAAATTTCAAAAAATTACACAAATGGAGGATTTCAACATTCTTTCACAATAAGTTATACTTTTGATGGAATGGAATCTTATATTTTCATTCTTTCACAAAAAACGTTCAAAGAAGTTACTAACCAATCGCCACCTTAGGAAATATTTAAAAAAAATTAATAAGAATTTATTTGGTAAACCCTAATTAAGCAAAAGTTAATATCGGATCTGAAATAAAGAGCCGTGTGCATGCATGCATAGTCAAGTTGTTGAATAACGACGCTTTTTGATGGGGCCTCTAAACATTGTTGCTCTAATATTTTCCACTTTTCAATTAGGCCATGAGTACCAGTACCCAATGAATCAATTTGTCACCTCAGCATTACATCAGTTTTTCTCTTTTCTACCATCTTTACCCAAAAGTGGAGTACCAGTATCCAATGAACCCACTCCTACTCGATACCACTTAAAACATTAAAAATAAATAAACCCAACACCCTATATCCCTCGGGTTCCCTTTTCTCTTCATCGGGTTCATGAACCCGCTCCCGCCTACCCGCTTACCCGCTTGCCACCTAGGCATTACCCGAGGCCTTACCCGTGACCGCTATGTTAGGCCTTAAAAATAAAAAATATATTTTGCCTTGAAAATGATTTATTCCAATAATTTGAAAATGATCCCATTGGTGGAGTTGACGGACTTCACATTTAGTCGGACCCATATGTGTTGACTGACTTCTTATTTACGCATTTTGCCGTGCCCCACGGGCATTTATGTGAGATATTTTGGTCTCTTCTTATTGTCCATACGTGTATATATATATGATTTATTAAGTGAACCACGATTAAGTTTAAGGAAATAAAACACTTGGAACTTTAGAATTTACATCTAATAATTATGTGAAATAATATGTCAGCAGGGTTTGTACGTAGTTGAGTTACTAGGTTAATCTATTAATTGCTTTGAACACTAAACTAATTAAAAACAAACTTTGTTTCAGATGTGCTAATTATGTATTGCATATTGATAATTGATGTTAATATTGATATATATACCGGTGATTTAAACTTTGCTAAACATCGTGGTTTTCCCCATCGAACCCTCCCTACTAACTGCGACGATGGCTGTCAATCTGCCACAAATGAAAGGAAAGAACAATTTGGTGGAGGTGAATCGCCACTGCACTGCACTGCACTGCACATATTCAACTTCAGGGACCAAATGGTAATGGTTTTTTTTCCTTGAATTTTTTTGTTATTTTTACCACTAAACATTTATGTGAGCAATATCCTTGTAGCTCGAATAAGAGGTATTCAAGTTAAGTGAAATGAAAATAAAGTTCTAATAGGTTTCACTAAAATTAGATTTTAATTTATAAATAAGTGAGTTACTTGGGTTTTTGGTAGATGGTTAATCGATCCACCAACCCGAACAGTATAGAAAGACATCAAAGCAAGTAAGAATCTCTCATGCATATACAACCGATCCGAGAACTAAATCCCGAAACTAGACTCCAAGAAGCAAATCCACTTAGGTGTGCGTTGATCGTGGATGAAGAAAGCAAAATTACACGAATCGAGTAAGTTAAAAGCATTTACGTGGGTTACAGCACCATTACCCATCTTACTGAAAGAAAGCAATTGGATCTCAAAATGCTAGCTGTCCAAAAACAAATCTAAAATCGGTTGCTCACAAACTGAACAAAAAAACCAAGTTATTCTCTGAGGACCATATCGCATACATAGCGATCCAAAGAGTTGTTTGACACCTTTCTTGTAGATTGAGAGAGTGCCATTCACTACAAAAAATTGATCCTATCAGTGTCAGAAATTTCCGTCACAAATAGTGACAGATTAGCTTAGCGACGGAATTCTTGATTTCATTTTTTATTTTTTTTAAATATAAATTAATGATTTCGTCGTTGATTCGTTACTAATTAGAGACGGAATGATTTCCATCGCTAATTAGTGATGGATCAACGACGAACGGTGTTCGTGGTCTTTCCATCGTTGATCCGTCACTAATAGCGACGGAATTCTTGGTTTATTTTTTATTTTTTTTAAATATAAATTAATGATTTCGTCGCTGATCCGTTACTAATTAGAGACAGAATGATTTCTATCGCTAATTAGTGATGGATCAACGACGAATGGTGTTCGTGGTCTTTCCATCGTTGATCCGTCACTAATAGAGACAGAATTTTTCGTCACTGATACCTCTTTTTCTAGTAGTGATTGTATCTTCAAGTGTGAAAAAATCTTCAACTGTCGCAGACTTTGGTACTTGCAATCCCAACCTAATATATTTGCCCAAATTGGGGATAACTTTCTACAAAGGAAAAAACAATAAACCATAGATTCCACTTCCTCCCCACAACGGGGACACAACAAAGAGTGAAGATCGAGACTTATGTTGCTAAGAACCAATCTCATTGGTAGCCTACCAAGTCTTAGTCTCCGAATAAGAATCCACACTTTCTTAGAACTTGATTGTTGTGCTTTGTTTCCATCAAATGAGCTTGAGGCCTACATCCCTCGAGTAGCCCCCAAACATCGCATCTCCCAAATTCCTAAGACCACCATCTACCCCATAAATACTTTGATATACCTTAACCCAAAAACCATCTTTGTCGTTCTGAAATCGTCACCACCCTTTTTCTATGAGACCCAAGTTTGAAGCCCGAAGGCCTCCCGTATTTAATTTAAGTCGCCTAACGAGAAGTTGCTAATAGCACAATTCCAAATAACCCAACCTTGTTCATGAAAGGAATCACTCCCCTACTGCAGAACAAATCTCTCGTAATAGTCTCAAGAATAAAAACGACTCGGGTCGGGGCACAAAACAACAAGAAATAATACAGAGATAGACTGCCGAACACATATTTGACTAATGTTAGTCTACCACCAAAAGAAACTGATCGAGCTTTCCATAATGCCTTTTTTTTACTTTTCAATAATAGGCTCCCCAACTTTCCACTTTATTCATAGGCAAACCCAGATTAGAAAGTGGGAATTGACCAAGAGTGTTATACATGTATATCTTCTATTAATGATTCAATTATATAATAATATTGAAAAACTACATTCATATTAGAAGAATAATAATCATATATATTAGAATTATATATATAGACCGTGTGATTAAACATAAATTAATAGTTAATAATCCAATACTATAAACTTTATATGTATATTGATTCAAACATATACATAGAGTTGTAAACAAACCGAACGGAGGTTGAAACTTGAAAGTCTGCAACGAATCACATTCACAGCCCATATGAATCACATTCTCACAATCTCACTCTCGCCTTTTGCCCTCTCGGTTGAAACTTGAAAGTCTGCAACGAACCAGGGAGTCACAGTCGTTCCGAACAGGAAGTCGACGAGCAGCGGAGCAGTCACGAGCAGACGAGCTGTTGCCTTAGTTCCTCACGCGGTCACACCCTCACCGCTTCACGCCTCACGGAGTCACGGTTTTGGAGGGAGGTATTGTGAATTTCTAATTGATGGTCTAAAGTATTGGGGATTTGGGGGAAAATGACAAACCTGTAAATTGTTTAAATGTTTAATCAACTGTTTCTTCACAATTATGAATTTATGATACAATGACCTATGGTTTTGGTGTGAATGTGTAGTCTAAATCTCTAGTTGCCATAAACTTGATTTTAGTTTTTTCCCAAAATTTGATATTAGATTATTAGTTGATTGCCCTAATTTGATTTTAATTGTTGCCCTAAATTTGATATTAGTCATAACCCTAAATTTGATTTCACTGATTTGTACATAATTTATTTATTTCTTTTTGCTGTTGCTTTTTTTTTCTGCTCCATCGTGTTGCTGCTGCTCTCTCTCGTTTTTTTGCTGCTTCATCACAGAATCAACAAAACTTGGTTTTTCTTAAAAAACCACATCTCGTTTTTTGCTGCTTCATCACATAGTCAACAAACAACACATAATTTATGAGTTGTTTCAGGTACTTAATAGTTCTTTAACTTGGTATTATAGTTCTTAAAATATCAATTTCGTATAGTCCATAATACATTCTGCTCCATCGTGTTCCATCACAAAATCAACTATATGTGGTTTTTTTCTGCTCTCTCTCGTTTTTTGTTGCTTCATTGTATGGTTGTATGGTTTTTTTGCTGCCGATTGTTTCTTGCTGATTCATTTTTCTTGTCAAAAATAATATTGGTATTATTTAGATTTTTGAGAGATGAGTGTTTCTTGTTGCTGATTGTTTTTTGTTGCTGATGCGTTGTATGCTAAATAGACAGATTTTTGTATATGTGGTATTATTTAGATTTTTGGTGTAATTTATGTGTTTGTTTATATTTGAGAGTTTTTTGACAGAATTTTACCCACGGTTACCGGTTACCGGCTAAATTGTTGCATACGATGTCATTTTGGTGTACTAAAAAATCTCTCAAAATCAATAGAATAATCCAAAAAAAACACAAAACAAAAAAACCCATCGAATCAACACAAAAACTTAAAATATCCCTCGAAATCAACCAAAAAAACTGGAAAAAAAATCTCTCGAAATCAACCAAAAACTTAAAAATTTCCCCTAAGGGGGAATTCGGCTAAAAACACATCAACAACAATTTCTTAAGGTTTTCATTTGTGCACCCGCTCGTAATCAACAAATCAGTCTTACAAGGTGCGTTTGAATGACAAATTGGTCTTACAAGGTCCGGCCCCTGCGGTTTTAAAGCTTGTGTTCCGCCCGTGACTGGCTACTTTCTTTTTTGAGCCAAACTGAACCAGATAACTTTTAAAAGGTATTTATTTGGTCATCTCCATGGTAGTTTTCATGTCTCAAGTTTGTATCGGTCTTCATTAATTTCTACGGTTGTGTCATTTTCGCGTCTCACTTTTATTTATTCATTACTGCACTGCTCATTTTTGCACACTTAAGTTTTATATTATGGATTTTAGCATCTTCGATCATTTTGTATTTCAGATTTAAGGAAGCTCGGGAAAGCTAAACCAACACCGACGATGATAAATTTTTAAGAGGTGGGTTTTTATTGAGAAAACGGTAGGTAAAGGGCTTTTGTAATTTATATGAAATATTGTACGATTATGTGTTGCAAATTAATTAGGAAGATAGCGCTTTGTTTTCGTTTATGAATCGAATAGACAGTCTTTTACCAATAATTGTTGTTAATTTTCTACCCATCAATAACTTATCTTAGAGGAAAATAATTAAGTGAACTTGATTAATATTTTTAAAATCAAATTTGAGCGACAGATTACGGTCGGATTTTTCATCGGTAATTAATTAAATTTTATTTTTTTGGTCTGTCGGTAATCTGTCGCTAAAAACCATCGCTTATCAGTGGCTGATTTGGTCTGTCGCTGAATATTCCGGTTGTTAATCCATCGTATAACATCACCTACAACCTTTTGACCCACACATGGACTATCAACGACAGATCAACGATAAACTTGAGCAATAGTGACAGTTTAGTGACTGTCGGATCCGTCACTGATAGGACCCAATTTTGTAGTGGTTGCTTTTTCTCTTCATTCTTTTAATTTTTGTGTTGTGATCAAGCCGAGGGTTTACAAAAACAGCCTCTCTTCCCCTTGAGGCAAAGGAAAATTTTGCGTACATCCTACCCTCCCCACATTTGCATGAGATTTACGGGGCTTGTTTCCGTAGCGCATATTCATCAAAATAACAAACCACTAGTGATTCCAATGTCCCAAACACAAGTAGAATCCAAATGTAAATTAAACCAAAAACAGCAAAGCAAAATCTATCGAAAATACAATGCATAAGGTCAAAACCAAGAAATAGAAAATGGCATGCAGAGCGAGACATAAAATTTAATGTGGTTCCACTATTGGTGTGATCATGTACATCTATAAAGAGATATCAACTGTATTACTCATATAAGAGTCTACAATGGTGCTTTACAGTGGCAAGCTCAAGAATTTTTTTTTGAGCAGATGCACCTTTCACTAGTACCAAAACTTATATTTGCCACGGTTAAAAACCGTGGCCATAAGAATTTGGCCACGGTTTTTTTTCCAATCAAACCGTAGCCTATCTTGCATAATCATTGATGATACCATTTCGCCACGTTTAAAATGCGTCACCATATCAAATAAAAAACCATGGCCATAGCCTAAAAACCATAAAAATAAATGTATCTAACATTTAAGATATTGGAGCATTTTTACAATAACCGTGGCGATAAACTACTTATTGTCACACAAACTCAAGTTAAACGCAGTCATTAACTACTTTTTGGTCACACAAAATAAAGAAAACCATGACAATAAACTATTTATGGCCACACAATTTGTTTTTAAGGTGGCCAATGATTACCTTATAATCACATATATTTGTTTTAACGTGCCCATAAACTACTTATCGTCACCCAAATTTTATATTAACCGTGACTAATTCATGACATATGATTATCATAAATTTTAGAACCATGGCTATTGGTTAACTTTTGGTCATACAAAATAACTACAAATGTAGTCATAAACAATTTATAGCCATGCAATTCATGACTATGGTTACACTTAAACTTTTGAAGTGTGACTATTAGTTACCTTTTGGTCACATGAAGTAACTAAAACCGTATAAATCAGTTTTTGCCACATAAATTTCATATTAACCATTGCCAATTGATAACATTTGGTTATACTAAATTGTTAGAAATGTGGTTATTAATTAACTTTTGGTCACATGAGTTAATTAAAACCGTGACCATAAACTATTTATAATCATGTAAATTTTACATTAACCGTGGTCATTTCATGACATATGGTTACGTTGAATTGTTAAAAATTGTGGCTAGTGACTTCTTTCGGGACGAAAAAAGGCTACTTGTGTGGCTATTGGTAGCCTTTGGTTACAAAAAATAGCTAAAATCGTGATGAAATACTATTTATAGCCACACAAATTTCATATTAACCGTGGCTAACGTGACATATGGTTACGCTGAATTGTTAAAAACCGTGACTATTGGTAGTCTTTTGGTTACACAAAATAACCAAAATCATAACGATAAACTAGTTATGGTCACAAATTTTATAGTAAACGTGACTGATTCATGATGTATGGTTACGTTGAATTTTAATAAGCATGACTATTTGTTTTCCTTTAGTCACACGAAATAACTAAAACTGTGGCAATAAGCTTTTTACAACCACACAATTTATATCAACCGTGGGTAATTTTTTTATGTATGGTTGTACTAAATTGTAGAACCGTGGTCATTGGTTGCCTTTTGGTCACACAAAATTACTAAAATATGGCCATAAACTATTTATAGTAACAGTTTAAATTGAACATCATATGATCATTCTAGAAGTTGACTACATTCACCAATAATCTTCGGCACCGTTTTAGTAATGTGTGGCAAAATAATAAATAAATCTTTTTAAAAAGTTCAATATAATAATTATTTGAAAACATCAAACTGTCATATTAAGAATCACGAATAAAGTATAAGAACATCAATAACAAACTTATCACTACTACTTCTCTAATATAGTAGATTTTTGCTTATTAAAGCTACTCCTCGTATGCTTCGGCTTCTGTAACTCGTTGACAGTTATATAGTTTTTCTTTCTTTTCTTAGGATTTTGTTTTGCGTCTTGTTGATTAGAAGTCGCCTCTGGTACCTGCAACCAGAATAAAATTGCATCTTATTATACTTGTAGTTTGAAATAAAAATTCATACCAATAAAGTACAAAACAAATGTAGACTATAAAGAATACTTAAACACAATTCTTGATATTGGAACTATATGTAGTCTGATAGACAAAGATGGTTATGTTGGAATAAACTTCACGATTCGTATTTGATTAATAATGAGTAATCGATGATGAGAAAACATACCCGATGATCCTGAGGATCCGGTGAAAGCATTGAACATATTTGCCATTGATTGTCGGGTTCCCAGAACGAGGTGATCGTATTATGATGGGATGATGATGATCGAGTTCTTGAATGAGAGAATCGACCGAAAGGGAGGCTGCACACGGCTGGGATATTAGGCCGTTATCTAATTAGTGATTAGGGTTGAAAGAGAGATTAGGGTACTCTATTTATAATAAGAGTATCTTACACTTTCAACCCTTGGTGTTTGTTATGTGCAATATAACTCCCCATAGTTCCAATCACCTAATGGGAAACCCTATAGTATGTCAATAATAGTAAATACGCCCATCATATTTTTACCAGACATAGGGATTTCAGTTATTGTCAATCATCATATCAGGAATGATAAACGATCAGTGACGGTCACTTTTAAGGTGGTTCCAACATTCTCCCACTTGACCAAGCGATCTTTTATCTATGAGTACCAATAAGTCCGGCCGGGATAATACTCATTTTGTTTTAAACTGAAATCATAGCTAATAAGTACAGCCGTAGAGAAGAATATCAACTCAGGACCCCCACTAGTTAAACTATGACTCAAATTTAAAACTGAATAAGCAAATGACCAATTGACTAAGACAAATTTCGTTGTAATAATGTCCATACACCATTATGAGCTCAAAGTGTAACTAATAGACAAACAAAATTTGAATATAGAGGAAAATTTTATTAAGATAATAATAATGACCAATAAGTACAATATGCTATTAAATTAAGTCTTTTGTAAGCCCCATCTTCGACACGTGTCCTACGAAGACATTAGGAGGAAGACCTTTGGTCATTGGATCTGCTAGCATATTCTTTGTACTTATGTACTCGATACAAAGAACGTTTTCCTCAACCCGTTCGCGCACAAACAGATACTTTGTATCAAGATACAGCCCAGCGCCAGTTGAACTGTTACTGTTCGAGAAAGTTACGGCAGCTGAGTTATCACAGTAAAGCTTCAATGGTCTAGAAATGGAGTTGACGATTTTGAGTCCACTGACCAGGTTCCTTAACAACATCCCATGACAAGAGGCATTATAAACGGCAACGTATTCAGCCATCATGGTGGACGTTGTAGTCAGCTTCTGCTTATGACTCCGCCAGGAGATAGGTCCACCAGCTAACATAAATATATACCCAGAAGTAGATTTCTTATCTTCCTTGCATTTAGCAAAGTCGGAATCAGAATATCCTACTACTTCTAAGTTGTCACTTCTTCTATAAGTCAATTTGTAGTCTTTGGTCCCTTGGAGATATCGAAGAACCTTTTTAGCCGCTTTCCAGTGTGCTATTCCGGGATTAGATAAGTAACGTCCCAGCATACCAGCGATATAAGCGATATCTGGTCGAGTACAGACCTGAGCATACATAATGCTCCCTACTACAGACGAATAAGGTATCATCCTCATTTCTTCCTTTTCAGTTTCAGTGCTTGGAGCTTGGAAAGAACCAAATACGTCCCCTTTAACTACTGGAGCTACAGTGGGTGTACAGTTCTGCATGTTATAGCGTTTTAAGATACGCTCAATATATGCCTTTTGAGAAAGTCCCAAAACACCATTATGCCTATCTCGATGTATTTCGATACCAATGACATAAGAGGCATCACCGAGATCTTTCATGTCGAAATTTTGCGAAAGCATCCGCTTCGACTCATGCAGCATATCCAAGTTGTTACTTGCTAGTAGGATGTCATCTACGTACAAGACAAGGATTATAAAGTTACTCCCACTGATCTTGAGATAGGTGCATTGACCATTGCGATTTACACTGTTCACCCCTCCAAGTCGCAATAGGCGATTGCGACTTGGTTCTGTTCATCTCTCCAAGTCGCAATGGTCGATTACGACTTGGTACTGTTCATCTCCTCCAAGTCGCAATGGTCGATTGCGACTTGGTACTGTTCACATGGTCAAATCGCAGTAGGCCATTGCGATTTGGCACTGTTCAAACCTCCAAGTCGCAATAGACTATTGCGATTTGGCACTGTTCAAACTTCCAAGTCTCAATGCACCATTGCGATTTGATACTATTTAAGCCCATTGAGAAGTCGCAATAGAAGGCTGCGACATCTCACTGTCCACATGTGAAATCGCAAGCGATATTGATGTAAAATTTGGACATTTATCACATTGGAAGATGTCCAACTTCCAATTGATTAAGCACTTCAAGTTTTAAAACACGGTTTTCACTCCCCCTTAAATGATGCAAAGATTTTGCAAAGAGATTTTCATCATTTAAAAGTAAGAGGTTTAAAACAAGTTAGAATACTTACCGTGACTCCTTGGTAACAGTTAAGTTCAACAGATCAACACTCACATGATGTGTAAGCACCCTCCCCCTAGATTTGTGCATAGGATTAGATCTGTGTACTCCCCCTGAAATCATGAACAAACCTTTCGTGCAGATACAGATAGCATAACATATCATAAATAAGACAAATTAAACAAACTGAGTAAAAAAGAACCAATTGAAGAAATACATAAAGTACAACGAGGATATGTCAATTTAAATAACATATATTAAAAATAGAATATGATGAAAATTTTAGTGTATTAATCTAGAAGCAAGTCTAGATTAAGATACAAATATTTCCATCTATTATATGTTTAGTATATGGAAGTTAAACTTTCATATTAAGCATGCCGAGCTTGGATACAAGAAAATTGAAACGTTTTTCATCCAAGGCTTTGGTAAAGAGACCGGCTAGCTGAAACTCAGTTGTAACAAAGTATAATTCAACAGTTCCTTTCTCAACATGATCTTTTATGAAATGATACCTGATGTCGATATGCTTGGTTTTGGTGTGTTGGACAGGATTAGCAGATATAGCGATTGCACTTTTACTGTCACAGTAAATGGGGATTTTCTCATATTTGAACCCATAGTCCATGAGTTGGGTTTTCATCCAAAGAACTTGTGAACAACAGCTCGCTGCAGCAACGTACTCTGCTTCCGCGGTTGAAGTTGAAACACAATTTTGCTTCTTTGATGACCAACTCACGAGCTTGTCACCCAAAAACTGAATATGACCAGAAGTACTCTTTCTGTCCATCATGCTTCCTCCGTGATCAGCATCTGAGTATGCGGTGAGTTCGAAACCGGTTCCCTTGGGATACCACAGTCCGAGATACGGAGTGCCTTTCAAGTATCGAAAAATTCTTTTTACGGCGCCAAGGTGTGACATTTTAGGATTAGCTTGAAATCTAGCACAGAGACAAGTCGAAAACATTATATCTGGACGACTAGCTGTCAGGTACATTAGAGACCCAATCATTCCTCTATAAAGTTTTACATCAGCATCAACACCATGTGGATCAGGACCAATTTTGGACGCATGAGCCATAGGTGTACCAATCGAAGTGCAGTTCTCCATCTTGAATTTCTTCAAGATGTCAAACACATACTTTGACTGGTTGATGAAGATACCAGTTGAAAACTGTTTCACTTGTAATCCGAGAAAGAAATTAATTTCTCCCATCATACTCATTTGGAATTGAGTCATCATAATGCCCGAAAACCAAGTACACAGTCCAGGATTAGTCGAACCAAAAATAATATCATCAACGTAAATCTGAACTAAAAGAATATCACCTTCCTCGCGTAGAGTAAATAGAGTTGTGTCGATTTTACCTTTCTCAAAGCCAGCTTTTAGTAGAAAGGTTGATAATACTTCATACCAGGCACGGGGGGCTTGCTTCAGACCGTAAAGCGCTTTGTCAAGTATGTAGACGTGATCTGGATGTTCTTTGTCCACAAAGCCTTCTGGTTGAGACACGTACACCTCCTCCTTAAGAACACCATTCAAGAAAGCAGTCTTCACGTCCATTTGATAGACAGTGAAGTTCTTGAAAGCAGCATACGAAAGAAACATCCGAATTGCTTCAAGACGAGCAACCGGCGCGTACGTCTCATCATAATCTATCCCCTCCTGTTGCCTATACCCTTTTGCTACCAATCTAGCTTTGTTTCTCACAATTACTCCATCTTCATCTTTCTTGTTCTTTAAGACCCACTTCGTACCAATAACTGTTTTACCCTTGGGTCTCGGAACTAATCTCCACACTTTCAAAGCTTCGAACTGATTCAGTTCTTCTTGCATCGCAATCAACCAGTCAGGATCTTCTAAAGCCTGTTGAACTGATGAGGGTTCAACCTGACTTAAGAATAGTGCGTATAAGATTTCATTTGCGGTTGCGGAAGCGGATCTTGTCTTTACTGGTTCAGATACATCACCAATCACCTGATCAATTGGGTGACTGCGTGTCCACTTTGTAGAATGTGGATGAAGAGATACAGCACCATCATTGGGGTCTACAAGGGTAGGATCCGCATCAAAGTTCAACTCGATCGTTAGTGTCGGTTCCGGATTTGAGACGGGTTGTTTGTCAGAATTGACAATCGGCACAGCCTCGGGAACTGATTCGGTAGAATTGTCATTTGAAGTTGTTCCAGATGAAGAAGCACCACTTGTAGATATTTGTTGTCTTGCTTGTGGAGAAGCTGTTGTTGTGTTCCTTGGAGAAGTTGCAGGAGTAGTTGTACCAGTATTAGGTGTAGTCAGTATCGGTGAAGGACCTGACATAGAAGTTTGTACTGGCGGAAACTTGAATCCTGTCATGTACAGATGAGGACGATTTGTCACTGTTAAAATAATCATCATAAAAATATTCAAACAGTAAATCAAGTTCATTAGGAGTAGAGTTAGAAGTGGAAGCTTGATCCTTGTTTGATGATGTAGTCATCATTGGACGAAATTGTCTAGATGCTAGAATACCAGATAACTCGGGTTCTGTACTGGTTTGCACAGAAGCCATTACTTCAGTCTCGTCGAATTTGACATTAACGCTTTCCATCACAGTTCTGGAGGATTTGAGGTAGATCCTGTAAGCTTTTGATGTGAGAGAGTATCCGATGAAGAAACCCTCAAGGCCTTTAGGACTGAATTTGTTCAGGTTGTCCTTATCATTCAGCACAATACACCTGCATCCAAAAACACGGAAGTAGTGTATCACAGGTTTTCTATTATTCATTAACTCATATGGAGTTTTACCAAACCGTCGATGAATAATTGAGCGGTTTTGTGTATAGCATGCCGTTGCAACAGCTTCAGCCCATAGGAATAGTGGTAGACCAGCGTAGGACAGCATCGTTCTTGCGGCTTCAACAAGTGTGCGATTTCGCCTTTCAACGACTCCATTCTGTTGAGGAGTTCTGGCCGCTGAGTACTGATGAGATATACCTAATGACTTGAAGAAGTCATCAAGAGTCTTGTTCTTGAACTCTGTTCCATTATCTGATCTAACCGTCTGAACTAATTGTTGACGATTCACTTGAAGTTGTTTGATTAACGAGATGATCAAGTCAGGAGTTTCATCTTTTGAGCGAAGGAACTTGACCCAAGTGTATCTCGAATAATCATCGACAATAACTAACACGTAACGTTTGGCATTGATACTTTGAGTTTTCATCGGACCACAGAGATCCATATGAAGGATTTCCAAAGGTTGTCTTGTGCTAGGCTCGGGTTTCGGTGGATGAGGAGCACGCTTCATCTTCCCTTTCTCACAAGCAATACATAAATTATCTTTTTCAAATGCCAGAACTGGTAGACCTATGACTGAATCATCTAACATCAACTTTTGAATGTAACGGAAATTGAGATGAGACAGTCGTCTATGCCATAACCAACTTTTCTCTAACGACCCTTTTGATATCAAACATATGTCGTTCTTTGGTTTAAGAGTGGATAGGTCAATGGTATACAGGTTTGACTTCCTAGAACCAACAAGAAGTTCGTCACCTCCATCGGTAAGAACAGCACAATGGGTCTTCTTGAAATGAACCTCTAGGTCTTTGTCACAGAATTGACCTATACTAAATAAGTTGTAACCTAAGCCCTCGACATAATTGACTTTTGTAATCCTTACATTGTCTTTTACAATGTCCCCATAACCCAAAATTGAAGCATACTGATCATTTCCAAACTTCACTTTTCCACAATCCTGTTCAACAAAATTATCTAGCAGCTCTTTTCTTCCAGTCATGTGTTTTGTGCACCCTGAATCTAAATACCATACATGACTGGGCTGCAAAATGGAAATTAAACAGTTTTAGGTACCCATTGCCAATTGGGTCCTTTTGAGTTAGTAGGCTTGGGTTTCACATTTTGCTTTCTATAATCGGGTTTAAAGTAAGCATTTGAGTAAAACCAACGATTATAGTCAGAATTGCAGATAAAATCATCCACACCACAAGAAGCACAACAAATTTGATCTCTTGCCAAATTAATCAGTTGTCGCATCGAATAAACCTTGTAAGGAACTACAAGTTTTTGTCTATTGCCAACATCATAATTAGTAACATTTGAAACAAAATTGTTTTTCTTGGAATTTAAAACATTTGAATTGACGTGGGATGATTTGATCTGGGCCACATCCTGTGTGGACGCCTTTATTCTCCACTCTAGTCGCGTGTTGTTTCTCAAATTACGATCTGAAAAACCAGACAAATAGGAATTGTAAGCTTTTGAATATTGAGTCTGATAAGAGTTAACACGTTTCTTTCTTTTTGTTTTTCTTTTCTTTTTCTGTAATGATGGTTTTGATTTGGATTTAGAAATATCATCAATGACAGAAACTTTCTTAGCTGTTTTTGAAGATTCACCTTCTAAAATAATCTTTTCAGGTTTCTCTTCATTTATTAGAAAAGTGGTGTGATCTGGAAGTGTGGCACAAAAATCAAATTGAACAGGCACTTCGCACACACGTTTACCTTTGTCCTTGCCAACATTCTTACTTTCGAAATCAATATCAAGATCAGTATCAGTATCATAGGATGGTTTGCTGATATCATCAGACTTGGGAAAAAGAAAGTCATTAAATTCTTTCTGAAAATTTTTATCTTCTTCCGTAGGAAAATATATATGAGGATCTTTATCAAACTGATCTTCCAAATCCCAAGGTTCAAAATCATCTTGGTCATTGGTTGTCCAGTCTCTCAAGATAGCACTTCCTATAAAAGCTTTGCATGAGGAAACATCTGAATCTGAAGATTGTTTTCTTTTAAAGCTTTTTCTTCAGATATTTCCGCAAGTTTGATTTGCATTTCTTTTAAACTTTCTGAAAATACAGTAAGCAGAACTTCCTTTTCAATCTCAAAAACAAGTTTCTCGTCATTTCTAACTTCTTGAATCGTACTTTGAAACTTGTTTTCGAGGTCCATGAGTTTTTGTTCAAGAACCATTGGTGGAAAGTATCTTTTACCTTCAAAAACTGGTTTGTCATTTTCAACCTTTTGAGTCTTTCCTTTTTCCTCTGGTTCTTTAACAACATGTCTCTCAAAATAATTGTTTGGTAAGGTTTTCTTAGAATTTAATGCCTCTGCATTGTCTGGACCATACCAAAAAGGAAGTTGCATTTTAACTGTGGTTTTCCTTTTTACTTCTTCTTCCGCCTTATAGTCTTCATCATCCATCTTGATTTGAAAGTTTG
Organism: Saussurea involucrata; assembly: GCA_033807775.1. NCBI lineage: Eukaryota > Viridiplantae > Streptophyta > Magnoliopsida > Asterales > Asteraceae > Saussurea > Saussurea involucrata. The sequence goes on from CM066324.1 coordinate 118,702,720, forward strand.
AATGTAAGGCAAGTTCAATCCATTCAAATTTGTACAAAGTAGGAGATTTTGATAAAGCATTGCTCAGGTATTGTGGATTATCATACCCGATTCCCCACTTTGAGTTGAAAAATCTGAACTTGTTTGGTTTATGCATGTGAATTGTTTGTTTTGTTTGACCTGCTTTGTACAATTTATTTTCGAGATCCTTAACATTTTCACATAGTTCATCATTTCTGTCTTTATAAGCATGTAGCAGACTCTCAAACTCGCTATTCTTGACTTCCGAATTCAACAATTTATCAGATAGTTCAGTCATTCTTTCTTCAAAATACGCAAGACCAATCTCAAATTCTGCCTTTTTTTTTCAAAAACTTTGATTTTGCTTTCTTGATCATTTATTATGGTCTTTTGAGTGGAAATAATTTCATTTGCTCTGTCTTGATCTTTTGTGAGATTTTCTAATCTTTTTGTTAAGTAAGCCTGTTGAGTAAAGAATTGATTATAAAGATCGGAATGTACCTCATTGGAAGTAGACTCTGAATCTTCACCATCAGTGTTCTTGGTCATGAAGCACAGTTTAGTCTGAGCATCTTGCTCACCTTCATCTTCATCATCAGACATATCTAGCCAGAATTCTTCTTCAACCATCAGTGCTATCCCTGCTTCTTTCTTCTCGGCAAGCAGCAACTTGTTCTTGTAGTATGTAGAATCCCTGACTTTCGGCTTCCAACACTCTTTTGAGAAGTGACAGGCTTTCCGCAATTGTAGCATGTCGGTACTTCCTCTCTCTTCTCGAACACCCTTTTCTCTTCCGGCTTCTTATACTCAGGCTTCTTGTACTCCTCTCTCTTGTACTCAACCTTCTTATCATCAAACCTTCTGCTCGACTCAACATTCGCCTTGTATTCAAAATTCTTTGAGCCAGACGCATACCTTTGATTGTTGGACCCGGGAGATTTTCCAAACTTTCTCTGAAAAGAGTTAGTAAGAAGTGCCATTGCTCGCTTCATACTTTCAATATCATCTATCTCACCATCTTCACCCTGTTCATCATCAGAATGCTTTGAATAATTTCTGTTTGGTTTGAGAGACACCAAAGCAAGCGGATCTAGTTCTTCTTCCTTCTTCTCCTCTCTTTTCTCTTCCCTATTGTCCTTCTTCTTTTTCTTTGTCCTCTTGGCTTCAGCATCTTCTTCATCCTGTTTCAAAGTCTCGTACATCTCTTGAAGAGGCAAAACATTCAGCCTTGAGTTTTGTTTCATACGATGAGCATACTTCTTCCACTCGGGTTGAAGTACATTCAAAAACTTCACATTATGCTCAATTATCGATTTGTTGATATTGTATCTGTTCAGCTCGTTCAAGATAGTAGTGAAGCGGTCGTATGTGGAATCAAGGGCTTCACCATCTCTCTGTTTAAAACTTTCATAAAGATTAATAGCATTAGAAATTCTCATCTGGTTTTCAATCTCAGAACCTTGATAAAGTTTTATTAATTCATCAAACATGGCTTTCCCGGAGTGGTTCTTGCTATCTACCTTTCGGTAAATATCATTAGTTAATGCTTGAATTACAAGGGACTTTGCCATCCTATCCCCATAATATCTCTTCTTTTGTTCAGGGTCATAGTGAATTGGTAAAACTTCAACAAATTCGGGAATAGGTTCACCATCGGTAAGAATTCCTCTTCTCATTATCTTTTCCATAGGACCATTAATTAGTGAGTGTGAAATGAATTCCCCGTTCTTTTGTCTCTCCACATAATCCATAAAACGGTCTTTCCATATTTTAAACTCTTTGGGAAAAAGAACCGGTGGTTTATCCTTAGATCCAATCGTTAACATATCTCTAGCAGTCATATTCAATTACTTGTCTTTGATCGTATGTATTCTTTAGATTTGATTAGAAAGAAAAAAAAAATTCAAACTGAAGTCTCAACCCACTAAAGTCGCAACAGGTGGAATCTCAACAAATGAAGTCGCAATCGGTTTTAAGTCGCAATAAATGGAATCGCAACAAATGGAATCGCAATGAAATGGAATCGCAACACCTGGAGTCGCAACACCTGGAGTCGCAATAAAAGATTGCGATTTGGGACCGAAGTCGCAATAGATCACTGCGACTTGGTACTGTTCATGGGGTATTGGACTACGATTCGGGAATGAAGTCGCAATAGGTCACTGCGACTTTGTACTGTTCACTCAACGCTCACTGCGATTTCGATGAATATTGGACGATTGCGATTTCGATGAAGATCAAGGTTGCGATTTCGATGAATATGGAGGTTGCGATTTCGATGAAGATTCGAATGATCGGGAGTTGATTCTTCGAAAATGATCCAAATGATCTGAAAATTGGTAGGTAAGGTCGAAATACTATTCTGGGCAGGTTTATAACTTCAAGTTTTGTCCAAAAACCACTAGAACAGTGATTTTCGATCCAAAACAGTAGGTTTTTGCTCAAAAGTTCGAAAATCCGAATTTGCACGATTTGAGATCGATTCTGGTGTGATTATGGAATCAAAACACGCAGAAATGAATATCAAACACTTCTAGATCAATCCTAATTCATTTGAAGAACTCAAATGATCAAAATCAATAAGAAATGGATGAAAACTTGAAGAACACTCAAAATGCAAAAATTCTCAATACAATCTAATCTGATCTAGATGAATACATTGCTCTGATACCAATTGTGATCCCAGAGACAAATAATCAATGCAATAACAATAAAGTGTCCACCTCTATATTCAAAGAAACAATCCAAGCTCACACAATACAAATGAAGAACAAATTAAGTGTGTGTGGCTAGTGTGTGTAGGTGAACCTTGTGAAATTGCATAACCTAAAAAGGAAATATACAAACTATATATACCTAGGGTAAAGAATCACCCTATTACAAAATAGGTCCCTCTACTTAGTACAATTAGAATTTAGGCACTAACACTTATCAAGTATTGTAAGCAAAGGAAAGGTAAAGCCTTCTACCTTAAAGAGCATTTGTTGGAAAACCCTATAAATAAATATTTTTGTAAGCAAAGATATTATGCATCAACATCGTTTTCCTAAAAAAAATAAACTTTTACAGCTTAATTTATACAGTTTTATACCAGATGAATTAATATACCGTAAGAAGCACAAACAACTACTAAGGTTAGAAGTTAGTCTTTTTGAAACACACATTGACAACTAAACTTAATTTTTTGAGTTTGTAATACACATATATTAACTTCAATATTATAAAAGAGAATGCAAGGAAACCATGTAAAGAACACTGACATATATCCTCTTGTTCCTGCTACATAACTACAAGAATAAACTACCAAAAATTAGTTAATGAACTCATAAATTAATGTAAGAATAAAGAAATCAACAGAAAGAACATAGAAAATGCGAGCGTACCCCTTTCAAAAGTCAAAACCTAACACAAATTCTATAACATAACAAAGAGCAGCTAGGATGAGTTTTCTTCCTAATAATTGACGGTAACTTTAATCTTTAATCTTAGCAAAATACAGGATTACGTTTTATCGTTCGACGTGTTTTTAGTCTAATTCCACCTTTACAAGAAACTTTTTAGGTTGCTTTCATAAAAAAATTACTTTTTAGTATTTGATATTAATTGCCTTATGTTTTTTTTCTCAATTTTAAATCCCTTTACTTATGCATCTAGATCTCTAGTTGTGAACTAAAAAGTTAAATATTTGTTAAAAATCAAATTTGAACCCAAACAGATGATTAAACCATCCCACCTAATTATAGATTTGGTTTTAAAACATTTCAAGGAATTCTAAAAATCAAGTGAGGTTTCACGTGTGCAAATGGTGTCCAAGTGACATGTATGAGACAGCTAATTGGATTTTTCTTCTTTTTGACTTGACAATTAATGTTGATTTACATCTGTATTTATGCTGATCGCCAAGAACGATCATCTACCGAAATTTCTTGCAACTTTTGTACGTAGCATGCAAGCAAGCTTCCAAAATCATGGCCATCTCAACCTACTTCCTTCTTCTTTTTATCCCTTATGCAACAGCTTCAATCACGTTCAATTTCACAAATATCGGTCCACGTAATCTGAACCAGGACATACGAATAATGGGTGACGGAGCTTCTATCTCAGACGAAGGAATCCAACTGACCCCGAATAACATTAGTTCAGATGAGGGATGGAAAGAAGGGCGGGCGACATACATCGAAGAGCTTCATCTCTGGGACAAAACCTCTGGTGAGCTAGCAAGTTTCACTACCGATTTCACCTTCGTGATTGATTCAATGAACAACGCAGCTTATGGTGATG